>CAUYPK010136511.1:0-17963 GCA_963574355.1 Loris lydekkerianus | reverse complement strand
TCCCACCAGTAGTGTAGAAGTGTGTCCTTTTCTCCACATCCACGCCAGCATCTCTGGTTTTGGGATTTTGTTATGTGGGCTACTCTTACTGGGGTTAGGTGATATCTCGAAGTAGTTTTGATTTGCATTTCTCAGATGATTAAGGATGGTGAGCTTTTTTTCATGTGTTTGTAGATTGTGCGTCGGTCTTCTTTAGAGAAGTTTCTCTTCAAGTCCCTTGCCCACCCTGAGATGGGATCATGTGTTCTTTTCTTGCTAATACGTTTGAGTTCTCTGTGGATTCTGGTTATTAAACCTTCGTCAGAGACATAACCTGCAAATATCTTCTCCTTTTCTGAGGGCTGTCTGCTTGCTTTACTTACTATGTTCTTGGCTGTGCAGAAGCTTTTTAGTTTGAGGCAGGGGTATTCTTGATGCTGTTCTTCCAATAAGGACACAAGATAGTGCCATGTTCTAGAGAACACTATGTCTGTAATGAAATAAATCTTAACGACTTTTGTGAAGTAAAGCTACAGTAATTTCTGCTATACTGATTTTGGATTCAAAATAATTCAGACATATTAAGTTGATAGTGTTTTACTTCTTTGGCATTCTTGATTTTTCAAAAATTCTGTGAAATCAAATGTAAATAGGTTTTTGGTTTTTTTTTTTACCAAACTGTGTAGATGATAAAAGGCAAATGCCAAATAATATTTAATATGTATATATTATAATAGATATTAAAGGAAATCTAAAATATTCTGTAGAGATGAGGTCTTGCTTCGTTGCTCAGGCTAATCTCCAACTCCTGGGCTTAAGCAGTTCTCTTTCCTTGGGCTCCCAAAGTCCTAGGATTACAGGTGTGAACCACTGTGCCTGACTTGAATTGTCTTTTCTTCTCTCTCTTTTTTTTTTTTTTTTTTTCTTTTTTTGAGACTGTCTCAAGCTGTCTCTCTGGGTAGAGTGTTGTGGCGTCATAGCTCATAGCAACCTCCTGCCTTGTTTTTTTTTTTTATTTTTAGTAGAGACAGGGTCTTGCTTTTTATTTGGGCTAGTCTCAAACTCTTGAGCTCAAGCAGTCCACTTGCCTTGACCTCCCAGAGTGCTAGGTTTATAGGAGTGAGCCACTATGTCTGGCCCCGATGTGAATTTTCAAGGGTGAGAAAGATACCACATCTTTTGTGCATAGAGAATTTTTTTTTTTTTTTGGGCGACAGAGTCTTACTTTGTTGCCATTGGTAGAGTGCAGTGGCATTATCTTCTCTAACCATATTACTTCTGAGAATCTTAATGACCTTGTGAATAAGGCAGTCTTTCTAAAATTAGTTTATAACAGGTAAGACTTTATTTTGCTTATACCTATGGATTCAGTAGTTTGGGGGCATTTAGACTTTATGATATATTACTGTCTAATATCAGCTTCTTTTGTTGGGCAAAATCTTTTATTATTAATAGAATATACTTTTTTTTTTTTTTTTTTTTTTGGAGACAGCCTCAAGCTGTCACCCTGGGTAGAGTGCTGTAGCATCACCACTCACAGCAACCTCCCAACTCCTGGGCTTAAGTGATTCTCTTGCCTCAGCTCCCAAGAAGCTGGGACTATAGGTGCTTGCCACAACACCCGGCTATTTTTTGGTTGTAGTTGTCATTGTTGTTTGGCAGGCCCTGGTCAGATTCGAACCCACCAGCTCTGGTGTATGTGGCTGGCTCCTTAGCCACTTGAGCTATAGGCGCTGAGCCAATACAATATACTTTTGCTATAATTTGTAATGTAATTTTAATGCCAAATAATGTTCAGGTACTTCAGAATAGAATATCTCTTTTGCTTTTAAAAACTCTATAGATGAGGTACAAGACCAATATACAAAAATTAATTGTGTTCCTATACACTAGCAACAAACCATCCAAAAATGAAATCATATGATTCTGTTTACAATAGCATTGAAAAGAATTAATATTTAGGGATCAATTTAATAAAAGAACTTTAAGACTTGCATGATGAAAACTAGAAAACATTATTGGAAGAATTTTTTTTTTTTAAAGCGAGACAGAGTCTCACTTTATTGCCCTTGGTAAAGGTCCATGATGTCACAGCTCACAGCAACCTCCAACTCCTGGGCTTAGGCGATTCTCTTGCCTCAACCTCCCGAGTAGAAGGACTGACTACAGGTGCCCACCACAATGCCTGACTTTTTTGTTGCAGTTTGGCCAGGGCCGGTTCGAACCCGCTACCAAGCCATAGGTACTGCCCAATTGGAAGAAATTTAAAAAGATCTAAGTAAACAGAAAGACATTCAATGTTTGTGGATCAGAAGATTTTATAGTATTAAGGTGTCGATACCAACTAAATGGATCTTCAGATTTAGTATAATTATTAACAAAATCCTAGCTAGCTTATTTGCAAAAAGTGACATATGGCTTCTAAAATTCACGTGGAAATGCAGAGAACCCATAATAGTGAAAAAAATCTGGGAAAGAAAAAAAGGTTGGAAAGCTCAGATTTCATGATTTCAAAATTTGTAAAGGAGCTACAGTAATTAAGACAGTGTGGTACTAGCTAAGAACAGATAGATGGAACAGAATTGAGAAACCATTTTAAAAAAACCTGTGCACTTCTGGTCAGTTGATTTTTTTTTTTTTTTTTTTTATCATTATCAAATACCTTATAATATCCTTTTTATATTTACCCTTTCTGTCTCTACCTTCTCAACTTTCTTCCTTTACTTATAAATCAGTAGGTATTTGTCATTCTATAGGTAGGACCAGGATGATTGCTAAAGTGATACACACCTCTGGCTTGTCAGAACTGTCTTATGCTGGAAGGATTAGTAATTTAGGAAGTGACAGTGGTTTTTGTTTGTCTTGTGTTAGCTGTGTCACCCAGTCTAGAGTTCAGTGATGTCCGTCATAGCTCACTGCAACCTCAAATTCCTGGGCTCAAGCAATTCTCTTGCTGCAGTTTCTCAAATAGCTGAGACTGCAGATGCACACCACTGAGTCTTTATATTTTTAGCAGAGATGGGGGTATCACTACAGAAGTGTCTAATAGGGTAATAGAAACTATCCAAACCCAAAGCACAAAAGAAAAAAAGGCTAACAATTGACAGCCTCAGTGATAATGTTGGACAGATATCACAGTCTGATGTGCATGTAATTGAAGTCTTGGAAAAGGAATAAGGGTTGCAGCAAAAGAATTTGAAGAAATAATGGCTGAAAATTTTCCACATAAGATGAAAGCTATAAAGCCCACAGACCTAATGAACCTCGGTAGGATAGATACAAAGAAAACCACACTGAAGAACATTAATAATCAAATTAATGAAAGCTAGAGTAAAAAAAGACCTTGTTATATATATCTTTTTTTGTTGTTGTTGTTGCAGTTTGGCCGGGGCCGGGTTTGAACCCATCACCCTTGGTATATGGGGCCAGTGCCCTACTCACTGAGCCACAGGCGCTGCCCAGACCTTATTATATATAGAGAGACAAAGATACATGTTGAGTTTTCATCAGAAACAGTGTAAGTCAACAAATGAACCTAACTGTGTTGCAAACAAACAATATAACCACACTCAGAGGAAAAGAATAATTTAAGCAACTTTGGAAAACAGTATGTTGACCAGATACTATAAGGCTAAAGATTAAAAAGAGCTGCTTGTAAGTACAGTAGAACCTCCATAGTGGGCCACCCTGTTCAGTTGACCTAATTTTCATAGATGAGATATGCACCACATATACATATCAACTAGTACAATGTAGATGTGTGTACATGCATGGGTTAGTATATAGGTACTCAAGTACATGCATATGTATGTGCATATTCATAGCACTAGTCACAAAAGGTGGAACAGTCCAGGTGTCCATAAGAAGATAATTTGTTAGATAAATATACAGTAGAAATACTATTCAGTCATAAAAAGAAATGGAATATTAATACATGCTACATAATGTGGATGGACCTTGAAAACATGCTAAGTGAAACAGGCCAGACACAAAATTCACATGTATGCATCTCTTTTTATGAAATATCCAGAATAGGTAAATTCATAGAAACAGAATACAGATCGGTGGTTCCAGGGACTAGAGGGTCGAGAGTAGGAAGCTGCTGCTTTATGAGTATGGGGTCCTTTTGAGGTGATGAAAGCATTTTGGAACTAGATAGCGGTGACAGTTATACAATACTGTGAATTGTTCGCTTTAAAATGGTCAATTTTATATGACTTGCAGCCCAAAAAATAGAACTGAGTGGAATTTAATGTAGGTTAAGAGTATACCTATTATGACTCAGACAGACACGGAATTGAATCCTGATTCTGCCACCTGTTAACCTATGAGTAAATTACATCAAATTTTCTTTTTTGTAAAATAGGTACACTAGTATATCCCAGAGGGGTTTTATGACTATTAAGTGAGATACTATATAGGAAATGCTTAACACACCTTGTAATTACCTAATAAATACTAGTGTTTCTGCTGTTAGTGTGGCTGCTATTGATTTATTTTATTCTTCATTTGTAGAATGGAAATAATAGTATGAAACTAGGACTGTTCTGAGGATTTAATGATGACTTAATCCAGGCAAAGAGTTTATAACAGCGGCAGACACATTGTAAAGTGTTAATTAAGCTATTATATGAAAGGATCTTTAACAGGAACTTTTTCCCATCTGTATACAGATAAAGAAACATACATCCATATTGGAACCTTACGTTGTCAAAAATTGTGTTGTTAATGACAGAGTAAAGACTACTAAAACTTGGTGTCAGATTTTAGACTAAGGGTAATTTCAAGGGATATAGGTTTTGTGATTCCTATTTCCTGAGCAGGCACATCTTGATTTTCACTTGTTAAAAACCATAAATATGGATCATTTAGCTATAAACTTAAACTTTTCTTGTCTGGAGTTCATTATATAGGTTGTTTCTGCCTGCATTAATTGCTATTCATTGATGTGTTGCATGAAGCCAATCTCTGAAAAACTGGTATTTTTAAAATGGCTAGAGGCTGCACTTACTCCTCTTGCCACAGGGTGGTGCCTCTTTAACATCATCGAGGCAAAAATGTTGGTTGATACCGTTTGTTGCTTGAACAGCTGAAAATTGGTAAATAAGTTGACTGGTAAATTGAAATACTCTTTTGAGTTGGGTTCCAGAAATCTGTAAAAAGTGGGAATTTGCTTTAGTGTGTTTTTACATAAGCAAAACCTTAAAAAGAGTTGCCGATTGGATCAAACCCTAAGATTGTCTGTGGTAATTTAGCAAATAATAGTGTTGCCGGAGAATCTGATTATTCTGCCTGGTAGACTCTTAAAGGGTGGTAAGGTTTTCCTAGCTTATCTTGGCAGCAGAGCTATTGATTTTGCTCTCATCCCCAAGTTTTCTTTTCCGTTTTTTTTTTTTGTTGTTGTTGTTTGTTTGGTTTGTTTTGTTTTTTTGAGAGAGTGCTGTGCGGTCATAACTCACAGCAACCTCAAACTCCTGGGCTTAAGTGATTCTCTTGCCTCAGCCACCCAAATAGCTGGGACTCCTGGCGCCTGCCACAACACCTGGCTATTTTTAGAGATGAAGTCTTGCTCTGGCTCAGGCTGGTCTCAAACCTGTGCGCTCAGGCAGTCTACCTGCCTGGGCCTCCCAAGTGCTGGGATTACAGGCGTGAGCTACTGTGCTCGGCCTCTACATTTTCTTATA
This sequence comes from Loris lydekkerianus, assembly GCA_963574355.1. Taxonomy (NCBI): domain Eukaryota; kingdom Metazoa; phylum Chordata; class Mammalia; order Primates; family Lorisidae; genus Loris; species Loris lydekkerianus. Next base: position 12,300 of record CAUYPK010136511.1, on the reverse strand, counting down.
AGCTTTTTTATTCTGTTTATCTTAACTAAACATTTTTTCATACTTACTGGTGTATGGGGAGAATGTGGACAATACATGCTGGTGTAACAAAGATATTGACTTGGAAAAAGTACAGAGCTATACAAGTTGTGTTTGAATGTGACTACAAGAGGAAGAAGACCAGAAGATTGGAGAGGTGGCTTGGGGCCATGCTAAGAAACGAAAGTATCTTTATTCATGAGAATGGTTGTTGAGTTGAGCTATTTAAGTAGTAGAGAGACTGTATTTGTAAATATACCTCTTTCTCTGTTAATCCAATTTTTATTTCTATTAATGTAATAGATACCTATTTTTAGAAGTCAGATAGTGTTTCAGGGCTGTGATAATAGCAGCACCTGCTGCAATAGCAAATCCTTGCCCCATGCCCACTAATATCCTACCTTTTCACAGACATCTTTTTGCCTTTTCTTTTTCTTCTACATTTTTTTGGGGGAGAGGGGGGAGATAGTCTCACTTTGTCTTCCTTGGTAGAGCACTGTGCACCATAGCTCACAGCAACTTCAAACTCTTGGGCTCAAATGATCCTCTTGCCTCAACCTCCCCAGTAGCTGGGACTACAGTGCCTGCCATGATGCCTGGCTATTTTTAGAAATGAGGTCTTCCTCTTGCTCAGGCTGGTCTTAAACTCCTGAGCTCAGACAATCTACCTGCCTTGGCCTCCCAAAGTGCTAGGATTACAGATGTGAGCCACTGTGCCAGGCCCCTGCCTTTTCTTCTTATTCAACTCCGTATTCCTTAGTCATACTTCTAAACTTTGAAAAACCCTATCTTAGAAATCCTCTCTTGTTGTTATGGAAGATGAGAATTTAATACTATTATTCAATTCCTGGCACTTCTCCCTTCATCTTCTCAAATAACAATAAATGTTTGATTAACTGCTAAACCAAGTAGTATATATACAATAGCATTTCCTTTCTTGGACAACTTTTAGTTTTTACTGTAGTTAACAGTTCCTTTATTGTTTCATTTTCCTCGCTCTCAAGAGCTACTACTTTATTCCAAATAAAATTGTCATACCCTTTTTGAATTATTTTTCATATAGATTCTATTACTATTCTTCCCATACCAAGAGGCATCCCTCCTGGAACTTTTCATTCTTTTTTTTTTTTTTTTTTTTCTTCTTTGAGACAGACTCACTATGTCGCCCTAGGTAGAGTGCTGTCACAGCTCACAGCAACTTCATACTCCTGGGCTAAAGTGATTCTCTTGCTTCAGCCTACTGAGTAGCTGGGACTACAGGTGTCTGCCACAATCCCCAGCTATATTTTTGCTGCAGTTGTCATTGTTGTTTAGCTGGCCTAGCCTGGGTGTATGTGTATGTGGCCGGTGCCCTATCCACTGAGCTAAGGGTGCCCCGCCCTTTCTTTTCATTCTCTTCTCAACTGATTACTTCAGTGTGGCTTCCCTTTACTCTTCACTCTGATAGATTTTATTTCTTCCACTTTCTTGTTTTGGTAAAGCAGTCTTCTAGTAGCTATCTTAGAAAGGGTGTGTGGAAACTAAGTATTTTGAGATCTTCCATGTTTGTGAATTCCTTTCATGTTGGTTTTTGTTTGGCTTGATTTTTTTTTTTTGGATGGGGGGGGACAGAGCCTCAAGCTATCACCCTGGGTAGGGTGCTGTGGCATCACAGTTTACAGCAACCTACACAACCTCCAACTCCTGGGCTCAAGCAATTCTCCTACTTCAGCCTCCCAAGTAGTTGGTATTACAGGCACCCGCCACAATGCCCGGCTGTTTTTTGGTTGCAGCTATCATTGTTGTTAGGCGGGCCCGGGCTGGAATCAAACCAGCCAGCTCAGGTGTATGTGGCTGGCGCCTTAGCCGCTTGAGCCACAGGCCTGATTCTTATCTTTTTAAAAGATATAAGGTCTTTTTGTCTTCTGTGTTGGCTATTGAAAAGTTGAGAGTTTTTTGTTCTTGATCTTTTAATGTGCCCTAGTTTGTTTCTCTGCATGCTTTTATTATGTCTATTTCTGATATTTGAAATGTCACTATGATGTACCTTGGTATGGGTTTTATTTTGTTCATTATGCTAGGTACTTGGTCTCAGTTTAAAATTAAATTCTTTGGATTCTGTATTCTCGCATTTCTTTTTATTTTCTGTATGTCTTTTTCTCTGTTCTTTGTTAAACTTACATCAAACCTCCTGATTTGATCTTTTGATTTGTTGTATCTCACATTCTTTTTGTGTCATTTAATCATGTTTTCTAGGACAACTCAATTTTCTCTTCAGCGTTTCCATTTAATATATTATTTCTTCACCTTTTGCTTTTATTTTTTATTTTTTAATTTCCAGGAGTTTTTTTTGGTTCAGCCTCTTCCTCCCTTTTAAAATTTTTTTCCCAGTGTATCATCTTGTTCTGAGATGAGAAATGATCTGGTAGTTTTTGCTGTACATTGCCTCTGTTTTCTTATTTCTTTTTTTTTTTTCTTAACTGTTTTGATATCTCATTGGAATCTTTTAGCCTGAAGCTCTAAAAAGCTGATTGGAAGCCGAATTGATAAGGGAACCTTTTACTTTCTCCCCAAAATGTTATTTATCTGTTTATTTAACACATTGTTCTGAGTGCTGGGAATTTAACCTAATTAAACAGATAGAAATCTTTATCCTTGTAGGTCTTGTATTTGGCAAAGGGAGATGGATGGATAATAATAGAAATAAAGAAATATTAAAGATGAAAAGTAAGGAAGAAGGATAGGGAATGTTAACAGACAGTGGGTGAAAGACTTGATAGTGTAGCTGGGCAAAGAGCCATGGTGGAGGTATTCTAGGTTAGGGGTACAGTATAAGAAAGGGAGAGGTCTGGGCTATGATACAAAATGTCAGCAGTGTGTATGTGGGATTTAAAGCTATAAGACTAGAGAAAATCAATGCTAGGAAACTAGGGAATGAATAAAGATAGAAAAGAGTGCACTTCAATTTTTAGATATCAGAGAGATAAGGATAAAGTGGCAGTGAAGACTGTAAGTGGACAACAAAGTAGGAAAACCGGGAGAGTTTTCATGCAGGAGAGAATGAAGAACTGCTTCAGCCACTGCTAGCTTGGTCAAATGAGGACTTAGAAGTGGCCATTGAATTTAGGAACACGGAGATAATTGAGCTCAGAGATAGTTTTGAAGTCTTGGTGAAAGAGTGTATGTGTTGGTAGAGGAAGGAGTGTTAACAACAACAAAGCCTAATCTGAAAGTATTCAGAAGATGGGAGGAGAAAAAAAATCTAGTGACAGGCTTGGCGCCCATAGCACAGTAGTTAACAGCCACATACACCTAGGCTGGCAGGTTCAAACCCAGATTGGGCCAGCTAAACAACAATGACAACTGCAGCAACAATGACAAAAAAAAAAAAAAAAAAATAGCCAGGTTATTGTGGTAGGCACCTGTAGTCCCAGCTACTTGGGAGGCTGAGGCAAGAGAATCACGTAAGCCCAAGAGTTTGAGGTTGCTGTCTCTACAACAACAAAAATCTAGTGACAATTGTATAGGTATCTTTGAAGGGATTTTGCTTTTATAAAGATATAGAGAAATGGGAAGAACAATGATAGGAAAGATCCTTAATCTCCAGAACAAATTTAAGAGGGTTAGATGAGATTGTGAGGGAAAGTTAGGGAGTCCAGAATAAGGCTTCTAGTGTGACCAGTTAAATTAAGTAGGTGGCTGGGAGATGAGGCAGGCGGATTGCTTGAGGTCACAGATTTAAGACTGTCCTGAACAGAGCAAGACTATGTCTCTAAAAAATATAGCCTGGTGTTGTGGTGGGGGCCTGTAGTTCCAGATACTTGGGAGGCTGAGGCAAGAGAATCACTTGAGCCCAAGAGTTTGAGGTTGCTATGAGCTGTGACGCTGCGGTACTGTACCAAGGGTGACAAAGTGAGACTTTTCCCTAGGGGAAAAAAAAATTAAGTAAGTGGCTTAAAACAGCCTAAATTCTTAGATGTTTTCCAGTGATACATAGTTTCAGTGCCAGGGGGGTTAGAGCTTTTAGACTGTGCCCTAATTTCATTTTTTTTTTCAGGCAAGTTTCCTGAAATAGTATCAGTTGTCAGATTTGTCATTAAGATAAATTAATACGTGTATGTCTACCTGGAATTATTGGTCCTGTTCAGAGTAAGTCTTGATGACCAGGTCATTTTAGTTTTTATTTATTATTCATTCATTCATTTTTCTGAGAAGGGGGTCTTGCTCTGTTGACCAGACACTAGAATGTCGTGGCGCCATCATTTCTCACTGCATCCTCCAAGTCATGGCACAAGCAATCCTCCTGCCTCCTGACTAGTAGTAGCTGGGACTATAGGCATGCGTGCCACAGTGCCCCACTAATTTTTTTTTTTTTTTTTTTTTTAAGAGATGGTGTCTCACCTTTACTCAGGCTTTTCTTTGAACTCTGTCCTCAAGCATTTTTCTGTCCCAAATTGTTATGATTACAATTGTGAGCCACCATGCCTGGTCTTTAGAATGATTTTCTGAGAAATTTCTAAACAAATAAAAATATAGACTGTAGACACAGGTAGGTGAGTGAGTGGCCCCTTTTGATAGGGCATGGTAAACGTAATGGGACAAGCATACACTAAGAGAGACATAAGAAAACTTGGTGAGCAGGGATATTCAGGTAGGTTAAAGACTGATACTAAAGGCTTTTTTTTTTTTGGAGACATAGTCTCACTTTGTTGCCCCCACCCCCAGTGGAGTGCCATGATGTCATAGCTCTCAGACTCCTGGGCTCAAGCAGTTTTCTTGCCTCAGCCTCCTGACTAGCTGGGACTGCAAGTGTGTGCCACCACACCAGGTTAAATTTTCTATTAGTCTTGCTGTTGCTCAGGCTGGTCTCAAATTCTTAACTTCAAATGATCCTCCCACCTCAGCGCCCAGCAGCGTGTTAGGAGTACAAGCATGAGGGGTAGGACAGCTTTTTAAATTAAGCTTTATAAAAAATTTACCACCTTGGTTTCTTTTTCACTTTTCCTTATGCTAGTAAAAACGTCATTCCAAAGTCTTGATTGTTGATTGATAATGCATGTTTTTTTTTTCCTCATTGAAAAGAATCCCCCCTTAGTAGTTTTAATCATGTCAAGTAATTATCTGAAAATTTGGAAGTTCAGTTTGGTTTTGTGTTTGTTGACTCTTAAGGCAGATAATTTTCATGTATGTTTATTTAATGTTTCTTAATTTTGTATTATTAGCTAGTATTCAGTAGGGCCTTATTTTTGGGAATCCTGTAAGATCTGGTGAAAGGAATTACTGTATATACTCGAGTATATAGGTATACCTTCAGACAGGTATTAACATTTGCTTTTTTTTGAGACAGAGTCTTACTCTGTTGCCTTGGGTAAAGTGCCACGACATCATAGCTCACAGTAACCTCAAACTCTTGGGCTCAAATGATCCTCTTGCCTTAGCCTCCCAAGTAGCTGGGACTACAGGTTCCCACCACAACACCCAGCTAGTTTTTCTATTTTTAGTAGAGACGGGCTCTTGCTCAGGCTGGTCTTTCACTCATCCTGGTCTCACAGAATGCTGGGATTACAGTTAAGAGCCACTGCTTGGCCAACATTTGCTATTGATAGCCCAGGACTGTTTTTTATGTAATTTTGGATCTTCAAACCTGAATGAAGCATAAGGCCTGGATATCAGAAAGTTCCTTAGGACCTGATCTCTCTTTGCCAGTAAGCAGATTTTTTTTTTTTCCACATAAGTGACTCTCACTAAGGACGAAGTCCCTTCTAGGTTTTAAGGAAAGATCTTAGTTTTAGTGTTCTATTGTCTTAACGGCTAGAGACCTTTCTTTCATTGTGACTCCAGTATGGCTGATAAATGCAACAAGCTCTTTGGTTTTGTCCCCCAACCATACCACCTTCCAAATGCATCTAAAGCCTGTTTACCTGCTCTGGTTATTTGGTTCTTCTTTGTTTCTGGCCCACAGGAATTTATATTAGAGAAAGAAATTGCTTGAAAATTTGCTTATATACGAAACCTGTCCAGATACTTTGTAGGGGAATAATTTACATTTTATTGGGACTGCTCTATAGCTGCCATAATGTCTTGAATCTTCTAGTAATGTTTGGTTGGTAGCTCATGCCTTATCTGGATCGACCTTTTGTTTTGAAAGGTACATTTTTATTCCTCTAGTTTCCTTTGTTTCACTCTGTCAAGGAAGGCCTACAGGGGTTACTTTATTTGCCTATGGGGATTACTTTATTTTTTGCGAGACAGTCTCTCACTTTGTCGCCCTCAATAGAGTGCTGTGGCATCACAGCTCACAGCAACCTCCAGCTCTTGGGGTAGGGCGATTCTCTTGCCTCAGTCTCCCAAGTTGCCGGGACTATAGGCGCCCGTCACAGCACCTGGCTATTTTTGTTGCAGTGGCCACTGCTGTTTTAGCTGGCCGGGGTCAGATTCAAACCTGTCACCCTCTGTATATGGGGCTAGTGCCCTACCCACTGAGCCACAGGTGCCTCTTGGGGATTACTTATTAAAATTCAGCAGTTCTAATCTTTGGAACATACTTTAGGAATTACTACTGACTTTAGGTATTATATCTCTTTGAAACAATGCTTGAGATTTGTTACAGTTTTTTTCCTAATGTAAACTTTTAATGCTATAAAATATTCTCAGATATACTTTGTATGATTTCAGTAGTCTTAGATGTGGTAAAATGTTTATCTTTTATAATCCATACGTTTTATTGTGGTACATGTTCAATGTGTATTTGAAAAGAGTCGTGTGTGTTCTGTTGTTGGATAGAGATTTACGTAAATGTCAGTTTAGTCAAAGTGGTTAATATTGTGCTCTTCAGGTCTTCTATATCAGTGCTGATTTTCCTGACTAAAAAAATACTCAGTTATTGAAAAGAGATGTTGAAATCTCCCAACTGTCATTGTAGGTTTATTTCTCTTTGCAGTTTCATTAATTTTTGCTTTGAAGCTCTGTGTTATTAGGTGGTAAACATTTTTGAGGGTGGGGGGAAGATAGAGTCTCACTTTGTTGCCCTCAGTAGAGTGCTGTGGCATCACAGCAGCCTTAAACTCCTGGGCTCAAGCCATTCTCCTTTCTCAGCCTCCTGGGCAGCTGGGTTTATAGGGGCTCACCACAATACCTAGCTATTTTTTAAGAGATGGGGTCTTGTACTTGTTCAGGCTGGTCTCGAACCTGTGAGCTCAGGCTATCCACCCACTTCGGCCTCCTGGAGTGCTAGGGTTACAGGTGTGAGCCACCGTGCTGGCCAACATATGCATTTTTATGCCTTTCTAAACAATTGACTGCTTTGTCATGAAATGGCCCTCTATCCCTGATAATTTTTTGTTTTCGTTGTTCTGCAAACTAGTAAAGGTTATATTTTTTCCCTACATTTTTACCAAGACATATCTCTTTATTCTTAAGGAATAAAACATTTAATATTTTAAATTTAGTTTATTTCCTAATTTGTAAAAACTCACTCTGTAGCTATTTCTCCTGCCATTCTGGGTCCTTATAATCATTCAGGTTTAAAATTGGACACATACACTCAGAATTGTATACTTAGTGAATATCCAGAGCCAAACAAATACAGGTTTAAAAAGTGGAAGCATTTTTATTCCTATTAATTTTAGTATAGCCAAGCACAAAGCCACAGTTACAATTTACCTTTTTTTCTGTTGTAGGAATAGACTTTAAGATCAAAACAGTTGAATTACAAGGAAAGAAGATCAAGCTACAGATATGGTAAGTGATTTACTTATTTTATATAGCAGAATGTCAGGTTTCTTAAAGTTTGGCAGTGGGATTCTTCCTTATCACCAGTTGAGAGTCTGTGGAACTTCCTTTTTTTTTTTTGGAGACAGAACCTCAAGCTATCACCCTGGGTAGAGTGCCCTGGTGTCACATCTTACAGCAACCGCCAACTCCTGGGCTTAAGCAATTCTCTTGTCTCAGCCTCCCAAGTAGCTGGGACTACAGGCACCCGCCACCACACCCGGCTGTTTTTTGGTTGTAGTTGTCATTGTTTGGCAGGCCCCGGCCGGATTTGAACTTGCCAGCTCTGGTGTATGTGACTGGCCCCTTAGCCGCTTGAGCTACAGGCATCACCGGAACCAGAACTTGCTTCAGTTTCTGAAGCAAGTTCTTCTGTTAGTGACATAAAAAATTATTGCCCTGAATTTCGAGTCCATGAGATACTGTTCAAACTCCAGCAACTTGTGTACTGAGTGTTAGGCTCGTAAATCTTCAGATGTAAAATGGAGAGAATATTGTCTGTCTCAAAGAATTGTCATAAGAATTACATGAAACAATCTATGTGAAGCTTTTAGCACAGTGCTTTGCTAAAATATTGATTTTCTTTAATGTGTTTTATGTTTTGTTGTTGTTGGAGCAGAGTGCAGTAGTGTTGGAGCTCACTGCAACCTCAGCCTCTGGATAGGCATTATTATTATTATCAGTTTGTATATGGTTTTGCCCACAGAAGTAAAATAAAATACTTGGAATTTTTATTCAAGTCTGAATCATAGACTTTAAAATTACTGTAGCAAGGCTGGGCGCAGTGGCTCACGCCTGTGATCCTAGCACTCTGGGAGGCCAAGGTGAGTGGATTGCCTGAGCTTGCAGGTTTGAAACCAGCCTGAGCAAGTGGGAGACCCCCCTCTAAAAAATAGCCAGGTGTTGTGGCGGGCGCCTGTAGTCCCAGCTACTTGGGAGGCTGAGGCAGGCGAATCACTTGAGCCCAAGAGTTTGAGGTTGCTATGAGCTATGGCACTATGGTACTCTACTGAGGGTGATAAAGTGAGACTTTGTCTGAAAAAATAAATAAATAAATAAATAAAATTACAGTAGCAAGATTTTTCAGTGACTATTATGTGTTTTATGAGCTTATGTGTATTAACCATTAATTACTAACAAGGACCCTATGAGATACGTGGTATTCCTTTAAAAAAAAAAATCTTTGTTGAGGTATAATTGATATACAGTAAACTGCACATACTTAAGGTGTACAGTTTGATAAGTTTTGACTTATGCATAAACCTGTAAAACTACCACCACAGCCCTTACTTTGTTTCCTTAAGCTTCCTCATAACCCAGGAAGTCACTATTCTGTTTCCTGTATTTATAGACTAGTTTCCATTTTCTAATACTGTATAAAATGGAATCATATAGTGTTCTCTTTTTTCTTTTTTGGGGGGCAGGGTCTTTTTTCTTCACTCAGCATAATTATTTTGGAAATTATCAATAATTTCGTTATGTTTTATTGCCCAGTACCAGTCCATTGTTAAGATGTATAACATCTTGTGAGCATAAAGCTGATACAAGTCTTTATATAGGTATATGCTTTCTTTCCTCTTGGATCACTTCTCTTTTACAGATAATGATACAGAAGCACTTTGAAATATTTTAACCAAGATCTTAGAGCCTGTAGGGGAGAGCTGGGATGCATGCATGCTCACAATGTAGGGTCCAGAGTGGTGTTCTTCATTACCGTTCTGCCTCCTGAAATAGTGCATTATGCTTTTGCTGCTCTTCCCAGTTACTATAATTTTTCATTCTTGATTGCCAGTCAACAATTGTGCTGGGTGGCCTGTGTCCTTAGCCCTGCCACATTAATTGGCTCTATTTTCAATTGCATCCCCTTCTGTGTGTGTATATGTTGTATGCCAATAATTTTCAAACTTTTTTGAAAGTAAAGAGATACTACACTGTGGCATTGTATACATACACATGTGTATGTGAATGTGTGTGTAACAGAACCAAAGTACACAAAACAAATAATTTTCAAAGATATATTTTGCTTTATGTAATACATCAAACCTTTACCCTGCTAAATTTGTCCTGTTCTTCCATCTACTGTCTCTTTTCGACAAACTTTTGTCTTCCTGACCTTGTGGATTTATGTATTTCCCCCCCTTATCATTTACATAGCTTTTAGAAGTAAACAGTAACAAACAATTAACATGGGTTTTAAAAAGAGAGCTTTCCTTAAAAGATACTCTTTTGTAACAGTAAGTCCTCTGGTATAGCCTTAAAGGTTAATCTATAAAAGATTTCTACTGTACCTATTATGAAACTCAGTATAGCACAGACATGGTAACATTTCTGATTTAGAGTTGTTTAATTTTTAGACATTTTCAATAGAACTGTTCTGAAATTAAACACTTCTACATGCTAGGGAGAAAAAAAGCCATGTAGTTTCTTAATGAGTATGATTTGTATTATTAACCCATTAATTAAGAGATCTGAGCTATCCATAGTAATTTAAGAAGGCTTTTACTATGAAAAAGCCTATTGCTTATTATGATACACTGAAATTCAAAACTTTATCCTCCCACTGCACTCTAGCCTGGGTGACAGGAAGATTTCCAACTTAAAAAACAAAACAAAACAAAACATTGTCTTTAATTTTAATGCTTTGCCTCTAATGACTACCAAGAAGCACAGTGATTTTTCTATCTCTCTAGTTCAAATAAATATATCCAGATATTTGTGATAGCATGAAAATTTCTCTTCTGTAATTCGGTATTCGTCTTGGAAACTGTTTTCAGTCTGTGCTAAAGCTTTGGGGTTTTTTTGTTTTTGTTTTTTTGAGACAGAGTCTCCCTCTGTTGTCTAGGTGATAGTGTGGTGTGGTCATCATAGCTCACTGCAACTTGGAACTCCTGGGCTCAAGTGATCCTCCTGCCTCAGCCTCCCAGAGTACCAGGATTTGCCGTGTTTATAGACTTGAAAGAAAACTATACACCAGAGAGAGAGAGAGAGAGAGAGAGAGAGAGAGAGAGAGAGAACGAGAACACAGTACCAGATGAGATGCCCTGAGTAGCTGGGACTATAGACATGAGCTACCACACTTATCTAATTTTTTAAATTTTTGTAAAGATGGGATCTCACTGTTGCCCAGGCTGATCTCAATTCCTAGCTTTAAGTGATCCTCCCACCTCAGCCTCCCAGAGTGCCAGGATTACAGGCGTTGAGCCTGCCCTGTAGTAGTAGTCTCCTAAGATGCTAATAGGTCCTTACTTCCTCTTTGACCTTCTTCTAGTACTTTTTCTACTTTATTAGCCAAAGTAACCTTTTGCAAATACAAATCTAGTCATGATTATCATTCCTTATCGTCTTTATAGTCCCTTTGACTTTCCATTGCTTTTCAAATGGAGATCGAAACTGTAAATCCAAATTCCTTAACTCCTTTTACATAGGTGGGCCCCTGGGGACCTTTCTGATCTCATTTGGTATTGTTAACTCTCTGTCTCTTGTGTATAGTTTTCTTTCAAGTCCATAAACACCGCAAATTCTTTTCTAAGTTAGGGCCTTTGTACATGCCCTGTAGACCCCCTCCCCACTTTTTACTGCACCCCTCATCTCACTGAGCATTGAAAAGTACCCTTTATTTCAGAGGCTTCCCATTTCACCAGAAATTAAATTTGAAAACTCCAGGTTCTGGCTACTGTCCCTCATCTCTCACTTGCTTTGCTCCAGCCAGTATGTCATGTTTTCCCTTCCCTTTAGCATGCCAAGCATGTTCCCCATTGCAAGGCCTTTGTACTTTTGCTATTCTTTCTGCTTGGAATGCTTCTCATCAGATCTTTGCCCTGCTGCCTTCTTTTATTCAGATCCCAATTCAGGGTTGTCTGAGAGTCCTTGTAACTGGCTAAAGCAGCCCAGTATCTCTAGGTATATCAAATTGTTCCTCATTCATCTTTGTCATACTTTTCAATATCTGTACTTAACATATTTTACAATATATATGTTCAGTATTATTATCCTGCTAAACTATGGTTTTTCAGGGTAGGGGTCCCATCTGTCTGATCTATGCTTATATCCCCATCACCAATACCTGGCAATTAGATGTTCAGAAGATCTTTGACTGAATAACTGGTTGATTACTATTCATACCTCCCTCATCATTCTATTAAGATTACTTCTTCTCTCTTCCTTATTCCATTATCTATCACTTCACTCTGTTTACCCTGCTAGTGTTTATCACATTTCATGATTATATATTAATTTGCTTATTCACTCCTATTCCCACTGCTATAAGCTCTGAGAGGACAGGTATCAGGCTTTTCACTTTTTTTGTATATTTGTTTTCTGTTTAGCAGCCGCTGGCTGTATTCAATCCTGCCACTCCCAGTGCTTTGGACAATGGTTAGGGCTGGCGCTCTAACCATTCAGCTATGGGTAACCAGCCTGGCTTGGCTTCGCTCCTCTCCTCTGCTCTCCTCTCCTCTCCTCTCCTCTCCTCTCCGGGCCGCGCCGCGGCGGGGCGCGGGGCGGGGGGGCGGGGGGCGGGGGCGGCGGGGGGGG
>CAUYPK010136510.1:0-10685 GCA_963574355.1 Loris lydekkerianus | reverse complement strand
ATTCTGAGGGCTGTCTGCTTGCTTTACTTACTATGTTCTTGGCTGTGCAGAAGCTTTTTAGTTTAATCAGGTCCCAGTAATGTATTTTTGATACTGCTTCAGTTGCCTGGGGAGTCCTCCTCATAAAATATTCACCCAGGCTGATTCCTTCAAGTTTTTCTTGCACTTTCGTCAAGTATTTTTATAGTTTCATGTCTTAAGTTTAAATTTTTTATCCAGTGAGAGTCTATCTTAGTTAATGGTGAAAGGTGTGGGTCCAGTTTCAATCTTTTACAGATCGCCAGCCAGTTTACCCAGCACCATTTATTTGTTAAATAAGGAATCATTTCCCCACTGAATGTTTTTAATTGGCTTGTGAAAGATCAAATAACGATAAGTAGCTGGATTCATCTCTTGGTTCTCTCTTCTGTTCCAGACATCTACTTCTTGCTTTTGTGCCAGTACCATGCTCTTTTGATCATTATGGATTCATAGTACAATCTCAGGTCTGATAGCGTGGTTCCTCCTGCTTTGTTTTTATTGCTGAGTAATGTTTTGTCTATTCGAGTTTTTTTCTGATTCTATATAAAATGAAGTATTATTTTTTCAAGGTCTTTAAAATATGACAATGGAGCTTTAATAGGAATTGCATTAAAATTATATATTTCTTTTGGAGTATAGACATTTTAACAATGTTGATTCTTCCCAGCCATGAGCCTGCTATGTTTTTCCATTTGTTAACATTTTCAGCTATTTCTTTTCTTAAAGTTTTATAGTTCTCTTTATAGAGATCTTTCACATCCTTTGTAAGGTATACTCCCAAATATTTCATCTTCTTTGGCACTACTGTGAAAGGAATAGAGTTCTTGACTGTTTTTTCAGCTTGGTTATTGTTGGTATATATAAGCCAAAAGATTTTAAAGGAAATACATAGTCAACTGAATCACATGTAAATTTCTCCACAAATTCTCTTTTATGAGCTTTATTTAAACTGCACAGACCATCTACAAACATTCTAAACTTTCTTTAACTTTTTCCCTGCCTTCCACTTTCTTAAACAACCATTCTGTTTCAGGACAAATTTTATCACACAAGATTCTTTCTTTACACAATGCCATTCTCCTTTCTGTCTAATTTCTCTGAAACTCTCAATAACTCACCTCCCTCAAAACAGGATCCCAGTTTACCATGAAGTCACCCATTCATTTGGCCAAATTGTTAACTAGAAGGTTTAAAAGGCAAGAATCTTATCCTTTGACAAAGACTCAGTTTCCCCAGCAACTTAACCAAATTATTACATTTTACAAATGAGAGACATTTTATGAGATCTAAGATTGATAACAGGATTTTTCCACTCAGGGCTGGACAGGGAACCCCAATTTTTTCAGGCTCAAGTGAGCTTAGACATCAGACTCCCATCTCCAGGTACAAACCCTCTGAGCCCCAGCAAGGTCAGGGACAAAGTAACCTGAAACATTTGGATGGCTCCACTCTGACTAAGGAGCACACACCCTAATCCCCTGCCCAGACAAAAACTTGCAGCAAAGACCTAATAAACTTGTCCAAGGCTCTGAGGAGCTGCATTCATTCATTTACTAGAACACCGCTTCAGTTTGTAAAGGTATTTTTCCATCTACCAATTCCTGGCCAAAATATCTCTCAGGGCCAATTATTTATCCCTAGAAAAAGGACTTACACAGGAAACCTCTGATCAGGGTCTCCTCCCTCCTTCCAGAGGCTGTTCACCTTGGAAACCTATTGCTTATATGGATATAGCCTCATCCAGCATGAGGTTTACACTCTCTTCCCCAGATTTTCAAGGGCCAGCCAGAGCTCACTGGACGGCCTGAACAGCAACACTTTCCAAGGCGTGACCCCTCTGCCAATAGCTCTGGCACTCTCCACTCTCTCTGCATGCCCCTTAATCCAACAAAATGCTATTTTATCACCGATCTGTGGCCCACGGGCTTAATTCTCAAATTCCTGAGACCAAACACTCACTCAAGAAATTCCAATAACAAAACTACAACAACATTCTTTCTAATGTTTTTTCATTTTCTCCCAAGTTTCACATGGCCACGTGGCCGCCACCAAAGACAGAAAGCAGAAAACCTGGAGCTTCCAGTTTCTTTCAGAATAGCCAGGGGGCAATTCTGGAGCAATTGGAGCAGGGAAGAAGGGCACCCTCACACATTTGTTTTACCCCAAGAATGGGGAGTGGGGGGCAAAACCCCACCTATTGTTACCCATCTCAGTCATTCTTAAAGCACTCACATGCACACAATTTCAACTCACTTAACCTGGGCAGGCTCGATTTCCCACTCAAGCTTCCACTTAGCCATAGGAGGCAAACCCCGACAGTCCCCTAGGCCCTGTGAAGGGAGGTCCAACTCCACCCTCAGAGTTCTCTCAGTCACACCACATCCACACACTCTCACACACCTCTCAATAGAACTGCCGGCGATCTAATGCCCAAGGAGTTGATCAGGCTCTTCTTCCACTAAAACTGTAGTGGGATCTCCAGATCAATCATACCTTGCCTTAGTTGTCTCCCTGTGTAGGTACCTGTTCCCACATGTCAGTTCCTTCTGGTGTTTGACTCCTTGAACACCCGTCGATGGGGTCCTTTCTCAACCCAGTCAAGGTGTCTACACATGGAGGCCAAACTGCCTCCTTGGCATGCTCAGTGGTTCACATCGCCCAGAGTCCCCCACATGGGTGTCCAGAGGATTGGAGGCAACTACCAGGTGCATGTTCTCTCCAGGGGTGATCTCACTTCCCGGTCAGAAAGCCAAAAATGTTGTAGGAAGATAAGCCTCAACGGAGAGAAAGAGCACCCAAACACCACGTATATAAGAGGAAGGGCTTTATTCACCAGCTGGAAGCTTATGGCATAGAAGAATTCCAAATGGCCGTGCTCCCCGACTGCCTTGGTCTTTCCCTTTTTATTGACAGGCAAAAAGTTCCCTTTTTTGGGTAACCTTCTCATTGGCCAGTTTGAATCAAGTGAGAGATGCTATTCCCGCCCATACAGAACTACAGGATTTCACAGAACTTGGAAATTTCCAAGTTTCAGGAAGTAAAGTTTACAAATTCCCAAGAGCTGAGTCACCATGGAGAGGATCCTGCATGTGTATCCTTGTGGTCTTCTTGAGAAGACCTGTTTTTCTAGACCTCACCCTTTTGGGGTATCCTCTCTCACCTTTTAGCCTCCAGTGATTTCTGAGTGTCCCACGTGGAACACAGTATGAAGAATGGCACCTAAAGATTGGAAACATCTAGAAAAATGTGTGCCTTCAAACTTTGTTGAGGAAAAATGGACACATCATTCACATTCACAAAACCTTGTGAATTCAGGTGTAATTACTCATCTCCTCAAATCTAGCTACCCATTTGACCTCAGCATGGCCATTCTTCCTTTATTTAGTATAAGCGTTCTCTCTTCTTTTCTTTCTTTCCACTGCTGTCTTACCTTCACTCACTCTGTCTGCTCTTTCTCATGGCTTCCACCCATTCTCTAATATAAAATAAACTTACACTTTTATATCCTAATCTTGACCTAAAGAAATTCTTTTCACACACTGTGTGCAGGACCAACTGAGAAACAGCTTTTTCACACCTCTTGAAAGAATATGTAGTGAGAAGATGGAGTCAGCCAGGCCAGGGCCTAGGGGTCTGGTGGTTTTAAGACTTTCCCTCATTTCTCCCATGTTTATTGTTTTGCAAATTTAGCTCCCACCCTAGAGACACCCATCTTGAACAGTTTGGAAAACTAACTTTGAATTGGAAATATTGTAGATTGTCATTGAGCTGTGCTGTTATTATTTAAAATAAGAGTTAAAGGTTCAACACCCATAGCACTGTGGTTTCCGCACCAGTCACATACACCAAGGCTGGTGGCTTCCAGCCCAGCCCAGGCCTGCTAAAAAAAACGACTGCAACCAAAAAATAGCCAGGCATTGTGGTGGGCACCTGTGGTCCCAGCTACTTGGGAGGCTGAGGCAAGAGAATCACTTAAGCCCAAGAGGGCTAAGAGTTGTTGGAGGTTGTTGTAAGCTGTGATGCCACAGCACTCTACCGAGGGCAACATAATGAGACTCTGCCAAAAAAAAAAAAAAAAAAGTGTTATATTGGTCTTTGCTTAAGAATTGATTTATACAATTACCTTTTCTTTCTTTCTTTCTTTCTTTTTTTTTTTACAATTACCTTTTCAATTGAAAATGTTAGAGATTGTCACTGAATTGTCCTGTTTATTATTTAAAGTTAATGTGTTCTTGGTTGTGAACCATGGTTTATAAAACTGATTTTTGGAAATGGAAGAACAGAACAGTCTTGCAGGGCTACACTCACTGTTCTCCAGAATTGCTGACCTTTTGACAAAGTTTGACAAACGTATCCCTGACTCTGCATTCTGGATGACAGTGACAGGCAGCCAGACCCTCTTCCTTCAGTAACAGTCACACTAATGCAAAGGCCAAAGGAAAACATTCTCCTTAGTTCTTTGAAGGTTCCCTGGTTACCAACTCAAACCTGGCAAATTCACAAAAGAAAAGGCATACAACTTATTACTCAACTACTTATGTGATGAAATCAGAGAGATTACCCCAACTTCCCACTGGGGTACAGAAGCTTAATTACTCTTTTCATCAAAGAAGAAAGACATGGGAATGTAGACTATTCTCTTGAAAGACAAAAAAAAATGATTATGAGAGAGGATACCCCGGAAGGGTGAGGTCTAGGAGAACAGGTCTTCTCAGGGAGACCACAAGGATAAAACTGCAGGGTCCTTGGGGCAGCACCTGTGGCTCAAAGGAGTAAGGTGCCAGCCAGCCCCATATGCCGGAGGTGGCAGGTTCAAAACCAGTCTGGCCAACCCCCCCCCAAAAAAAAAATTATTAAAACTGCAGGGTCCTCTCCATAGTGACTCAGCTCTTAGAAATTTGTAGACTTAACTTCCTGGGACCTGGAAATTTCCACTTCTGTAAAATCCAGTAGTTCTGTGGGGGTTAAAACAGCTTTTCACACTTGATCCAAATTGATCAATGAGAAAGATACCTGTGGTTGGAACTTTTGGACTAGAAACAAAAAGGGAAAGACCAAACAAGGTGGGAGCATAGACATTTTGAATTTTCTATGCCCTTGGCTCCCAAGGCTGAATAAAAGCCTTTTTCCTCTTAAATACAGTGTTTGGGTGCTTTTTCTCTTCATTGGGCCTCGCCTTCCTGCAACAATTACAGAGATTGAATGGAACAGGGAGAAAGAAACCATCTTGTAAATGATTCTTTTATGAATCGGAAGGAACCTGAGAGGCAAAAATTGTGTAGAGGAAAAGGGCATTCTGCAAAAGTGGTTGTGTTGCAGAAAGATGAGACCCAACGGAGAGAAAGAGTACCCAAACGCCACGTTTATAAGAGGAAGGGTTTTACTCACCAGCAGGAAGCTTACGACAAAGAAGAATTCCAAATGGCTGCTCTCCTCGACTGCCTTGGTCTTTCCCTTTTTATCAACAGTCAAAAAGTTCCACCCCATAGGTACCTTTCTCATTGGCCAGTTTGAATCAAGCGGGAGATGCTATTCCAGCCCCTACAGCACTACAGGATTTCACAAAACTTGGAAATTTCCAAGTTCCAGGAAGTTTAGTTTACAAATTCCCAAGAGCTGAGTCACCATGGAGAGGACCCTGTATGTGTATCCTTGTGGTCTTCTTGAGAAGACCTGTTCTCCTGAGAGAGGATGCCCAAAAAGGGTGAGGTCTAGAATTTGTAAACTTAACTTCCTGGAACTTGGAAATTTCCAAGTTCTGTGAAATCCTGTAGTTCTGTAGAAGCTGGAATAGCATCTCCCACTTGATTCAAACTGGCCAAAGAGAAGGGCACCTGTGGGGTGGAACTTTTTGACTGTTGATAAAAAAGGGAAAGACCAAGGCAGTCGGGGAGTGCAGTTATTTGGAATTCTTCTATGCTGTGAGCTCCCAGCTGGTGAATAAAGCCCTTGCTTTTGTAACTGTGGAGTTTGTGTGCTCTTTCTCTCCACTGGGCCTCGTCTTCCTGCAACATTCCTAGACCTCACCCTACTCGTGTATCCTCTCTCAGTTGAATTTTCTAACTGCAGCAGATAAGGAGGTAATAGGAAAACAATGGAAGGCAACTGTTTTTGTTTTGGAAAGAAGCTTTGTTTTTTACAAGGACATTTTAGAGAGTTCATCACTCCTCTTGTGGTGAGGGGTGCAAAACTAGGTTATAAGGGACATAATATTCAGGCTTATTTCCAAAAAGCTTTCTTTTTTCAAAAACACTCAGGATGCATAAGCTACAGTGTTTTAAAGAATTATTTTCTGCACTCCCTACATCAACTTGGCAGAAAACAAAATTTAGGATTAAATAATCATAAACCACCAATCCTCTTCTGATTACTAAAGGAGCTAAGAATATTTCACCTCAAAATACGATTCTGTGTTATAAAGGAATATTTCTGATCAGAAAACATCAGAATAGGCCTTTCCTCTATGTACATAAAACCTGAGTAACCTGATTGGGAATCAAAAGGGGCTGCAGGCTTCCTTTTTACATGCAAATAGACCTGTCCCCAAGGATATTTGAAGCACAATACCTGTCTCTCAGGTTAATCTACAAATCAATCTGTTTTCACCCATCTACACATCTTCCCTCCAACCACTTATGCACCTATACTTTCCACATTCTCCCCTCTTTTTTCCAAAAAGCATCTACAAAGGTCTCTGACTATCAATGAGACTTTGGGTGATCATTGTTGTGGTTCTCCTAATGCACAAGGTATTTGGAAATAAACCTTTCTCTTATTATTAATCTACTGTAATTGTGAGTTCATCTTTCAGGAAGCACATGAAGGGAAATAAGCAGTTTCACCCTGATCCCTACATTACAAAACTAAGAAAGATTCACCTGGATAGTCCAAATTTGGTCAATGCATAACTGTAACCAATCACTTCTTGAATTTGGATTGGTTTCACTTTTTTTTTTTTTTTTTTTTTTTTTGAGAGAGAGGCTCACTTTTTCACCCTCTGTAGAATGCCAGGGCATCGCAGCTTACAGCAACCTCGAACTCTTGAACTCATGTGAACCTCTTGTCTCAGGCTCCCAAGTAAGTGGCACTACAGGTGGCTGCCACTATGCCCAGCTATTTCTTTTTTTAGACATCAGGTCTCCCTCCTGTTCATTCTGGTCTCCAACTTTTGAGCTCAAGAGATTTACCCGCTTCAGCCTTCCAGAGTGCTAGGATTATAGGCCTGAGCCACCATGCCAGCCAGGTTTGCTTTCTTATGCACCTTGTGAGAGCCTTTCCTTCAATTACCCTCCAAACCCATGAAGGAGTTAAGGAAATTTTGCCCTAAAATATGATTCCTTGGTATAAAGAATATTTTGAATTAAAGGCCATTCATGATCAGAAAGCATAGAAAAAGGTCTTTCCTGTCTACGTAAAACCTCAGGAACCTGATTTACACTCAGAAGGGGTGCTGACTTCCTTATTACATGCTAATAGGCCTGTCTCCAAGGTCATTTGAAGCACAATACCTGTCTCTCAGGTTAATCTACAAATCAATCTGTTTCCATCCATCTACACACATCCCCCTCAAGCCACCACTTGCAGCACCTATACTTTCCAGTCTCCCCCTCCCTTCCAAAAGCCATCTATAAGTCTCTGATTATCACTGAGACTTTGGGTAATCATTCTTGGGATTCCCCCATAAGCATGGTAATAGGAAATAAACTTTTCTCTTATTAATCTACCATAATTGTAAGTTATTCTTTCAGTGAAACAAGCAAAGGGAAAAGGACAGGTTTCGCCATGATCTTGAAGGGGAGTCTCAGGGAAACTTGTTCTTTTCCCCAAGGTTGGTTTGCTAAAAAGATCAACTCACAGTTATAGTACATTAATAAGAGGAAGGTGTATTTCCGAACGGAGGGAACCACAAGAATGATTTCCCAAAGTTTCAGTGATAGTCAATGGCTTTTAATAATGCCTTCTAGAAGGGAAGGGGGAGAGAAAATGTAAAGTATACACGCAGCAAGCGATTGCTAAGGGGGATGGGTAGACACAGGTATTGTACTTCAAATGACCCTAGGGCCAGGTCTATTAGTATATGATAAGGAGTCCAGAAGTCCCTTTTCTGATTCTAAATCAGGTTACTTAGGTTTTATAGAGGAAAGGTCGGTGCTTTTTAATCAAAAATGGCCTTTTCACTGAAAACATTCTTTATACCAAGGAATCAGATTTTGGAGTGAAATTTTCTTAGCTCCTTCATTCCCCTCATCTGGAACTTCCCTAGAAGTTTCACATAATAAGAACTGAGTTGGTAACCATGAAGAGTGGATTAGTAATTTAGAATAAGATGGCTGAAAGACATTTAAGAATATAAGGATGAAAATAAATTGGAAAAGAACACATTTAAGTAAATGTCCTTATACCCTATGAAATCAATCTCCCATTTCTGGGAATAGGTTAGTAAGAGTTCTATTTTAGTTGTGTGGGTGCATAGATTACTTTTTTTCTTTTCTAAAGTTCAAAGTTTAATTAAGATAAGTCTCATGAGGAATTTATCAGGTTTCAGTCATGCATTGATCACCCAGCTTCCAGTATGTGGCCGAAGCAGGGCATGTTGATTACCTTAAAAGTCACCTTGCAGGGGTTGGCTGGGCCTATTTTTGCTTTTCACAGTTCTCTTTAGTCTGTTGTGATGGACTTAAGTTATGTTTTTCATCCTCAATGTTGTGGGTGTGATCTGGACAATGGTTCTTAGTTTTAGGGGCACTGGTTTCAATTCTTGATCTAGATTTGATTTTTTGGAGACAAAGGGTGTATAGATATAAAAGACTAAACAATACAGTTAATTACTTAAGTGGAGATTTTCTTTGTTTCTCTTCCTAGGGCTTCTGTTTGTTTAATTCAGTCTCTTCATTCTTAGTAATTTTATATAATGGTTTGGCAGTCTCTATGTTTTATATAGTCTTTTACAGAAATTCTTAGGGTTTTTATTTGATTTTTGCATGACATCAGTCACCTTGCATACATTTTTGGTTTTCTGGCTCCCTTATACTAACAGGGACAAAGTCAAGGTTGGGTTCAGCATAAGAGAATGAAACCATTTAGCACTTACAAATATTTACAAGTTCTGAGTTTTGAGGTTAAAGTTACAATGATTCTCAAAATAATATATAGTTTTAAGAGTTCCTACAGAACTAATCTAAAGTTCTGGACAATTCAAGTGAATATTCCTGAACATCATGTGGGTGTGGGGCCACTTATGAGATTTTGTTACAGGTACACTGTTTATTGGGAAATTCCTATTTTAATTTTTCCTGAGGTATCTATATAGATACAGTAGATAATATGTAATATTGCACAAATTTTCCAGGGTAGTTAACAGATGATTTTTGTTGAGTTAAGGCTTTAGAATAAATATAATTACTGTATATAATTTTATACTTTTTGGCCAGTCTCTTAGTTTCATTTAATAGATTAGTAAAATAGTTATGTCTTATTTTATGAGCTGACAGTATAGATAAGCCTGGGATTTAATACAGGTGGGTCACAGCATTTTTTTTTTTTTTCTCTTTGAAAAACCATTTTTCTTTTTTTCTCTCTCTTTTTTTTTTTTTTTTTTAAACAGAGCCTCAAGCTATCCTCCTGGGCAGAGTGCTGTGACATCACAGCTCACAGCAACCTCCAACTCCTGGGCTGAAGCAATTCTCCTGCCTCCATCTTCCAAGTAGCTGAGACTACAGGCACCCACCACAACACCCACCTATTTTTTAGGTTGCAAACATCATTGTTGTTTGACAGGCCCAGGCTGGATTCAAACCCACCAGCTCAGGTGTATGTGGCTTGCACCTTAGACACTTGAGCCACGGTGCAGAGCCCAATTTCTCTTTTTACTAAAGACAAATTATAGCAGAACTAACTTTGTTACCAAAGTAAACTGTACCTTTAGTATACGGGTGTGATTATTTGCATAAAGTGTATTAAGAATAATTATTAATTATCTACACTTTCTTTTAAAATTGCCTTTGCTGGAATCTTTTATAAGGAATCTCTTAGGCTGGACTTCAAAGCCTTTTATAAGCCCAGGTTTCATCTGTGCCATTAGATACCTCTTCTCTTGAGGTCCCTAAGCACATTTCAGACCTGTCAGAAAGCAACCTTTATTACTTATCACAGATCAGGAAAAGTTATTGATGGGTATCTGGCCAATTTTTCCAAAGGGCTTTTTATTGGCCTTTTAAAGTCAACCTTAATTCCTTAATACAGTCTGGACATCTCTGGAAATGCTATTCCAGCCAAAGCCTTGGTAAATAAAATAACCAGTGTCTTCATCATGTCCTATAGAACAAAACAGATTCTTATTAACCTTATACAAATAACTATATTATCAGAAATTAAGAATACTTATTTAAGGGCAGCACCTGTGGCTCAAAGGAGTAGAGCACTGGCCCCATATGCCAGCCTTAGACAAAAACTTCAAAAAAAAAAATAATAATTAATAAATAAACAAGAATACTTAATTTAAATACTTTTAAATTCTGGAGAAATCAAGGACAGAGAAAAAAATAAATGTTTCAAATTCTGCTCTTAAGTACACACATTGCTGAAAACCTAAAAATAGTTCAAAAGATAGGAAATGGTTTTCTTGACTTCTAGAAAGCAGAATACAGAAAGAATTAACAATATTT
>CAUYPK010136508.1:0-14909 GCA_963574355.1 Loris lydekkerianus | reverse complement strand
ATATGAAAGCCATAAATTAGTTTCATAGTAGGGCTGAGTACATTGGATACTTTTTCTTCCATTCTTGAGATACTTTACTAAGAAGAATATGTTCCAGCTCCATCCATGTAAACAGGAAAGAGATAAAGTCTCCATCTTTCTTTAAGGCTACATAATATTTCATGGTGTAAATATACCACAATTTATTAATCCATTCGTGGATCGATGGGCACGTGGGCTTTTTCCATGACTTAGCAATTATGAATTGCAGCCTCCAGTCTTATTAACGTGAACCACAAACGGCCACATCTCTATCTCTTCTTGACCAGCAGTACTTGGGTTCTCAGTTGTTACTTGGTACTGTGGCTTTGTACTGTAGCAAAAAAACCAGTCTGGAACTATGTTTCTCAAATATCCCTTCCTATAGAATTCAGAGTCAGTCTGAGAGATGAGGAATTCACATAGATTTGAAAGGTAGAAGGGAAGCTGCAGCTATTATTTATTTTTTTGCCTTGAAAATCAGTATAGGCTGCAGACATTATTGCAGCTCACACACTGTCAGTGATCTGGCAGGTCCCCTTGCTGGTGTGAGAAATCAACTAAATCCATAGTCTTTCAGCTCCCACCACTCCTCCGCCTGCATACAACTTGAGCACCAGCTACTGCAAGTCACCAGTAGTTGCAGGATCTGAGAGACAGAATCTGGTATAAAAATATGCCATTTGTGGGCGGTGCCAGTGGCTCAAAAGAGTAGGGCACTGGCCCCATATGCCAGAGGTGGTGGGTTCAAGCCTAGCCCTGGCCAGAAATTGCAGAAAATAAATAAATAATTAAATAATATGCCATTTGTCCTTACTCTTACCCACACCCTGTTCTTCTGCATGCCTGTCTCTAACAGCTCTTAGAGTTGCATATGGTTTAATTCCTATTTTTAAGATTTTTTTTGTTTATTTGAGAAAGTGTCTCACTCCATTGCCTGGGCTAGTGTACAGTGTTGTGATCATAGCTCACTGTAACCTCAAACTTCTAGGGCAGCGGTTTGCAACCTGTGGGTTGTGATCCCTTTGGGGGTGTTCTGCATATCAGATATTTACATTATGATTCATAACAGTGGTAAAATTACAGTTATGATGTAGCGACAAAAGTAATTTTATGGTTAGGAGTCACCACAACATGAGGAACTGTATTAAAGGGTTGCGGCATTAGGAAGGCTGAGAATCACCATTCTAGGCTCAAGCAGTCCTCCTACCTCAGCCTCCCAAGTAGGTGGGACTACAGGTGTGCTCCACCGTGACTGGCTAATATTTGTGTGTGTGTGTGTAGGGAAGGCATCTCACTGTCACTCAGGCTGGTCTTGAACTCCTAGTCTCAAGTGATCCTCCTCCCTCAGCCTCCCAAAGTGCTAGGATTATAGGCATAAGCCACCATGCCTGTTCCCCTATTTTTAAAATTCTTTATTCTGTATCATTTATATTGACTGTTCTTCTCTGATCAAACTCTGACTCATACCTTGGTTTTCTGAAATACAGTAAAGGTCATGGAGCAAACACTATTTATTTCAACTCAAGTCTTACATCATTACCTTATCCTTTGAAATTATCTCATTATCTAAAACTCCTAGGAGAGTGTACTGAAAACCAAATACTATGTAAAAATGAATAGAATCACTTTTTTGTTACCTACCTACTACAGACACACCTCATTTTACTGTGCTTCATTTTATTGTGTTTCATAGATATTGGGATTTTTACGAATTAAAGTTTGTGACAACCCTACATTAAGCAAGTCTATAGACAGTTTTCTAACATGTGCTTA
Organism: Loris lydekkerianus; assembly: GCA_963574355.1. NCBI lineage: Eukaryota > Metazoa > Chordata > Mammalia > Primates > Lorisidae > Loris > Loris lydekkerianus. The sequence continues at coordinate 13,115 of CAUYPK010136508.1, read as the reverse complement.
CTTTGTGTCTCTAGGACACATCTTGGTAATTATTCCAAGACTTCAAACTTTGTAATTATTGTTATATATGTATGGTGATTAGTGATCTTTGATGCAACTACAGTAATTGTTTGTGGATGGAACTAACTACACCCATATAAACTTAATCAATAAATATCATATGGATATTAACTATTCCATTGACCTGTCATTTACCTGTCTTTCTCCCTCTCCTAAGGCCTTCCTATTTCCTGAAACACAACAATATTGAAATTAGGCCAATTAATAACCTTACAATGGCCTTTAAGTCTTCAAGTGAAAGAAAAGGTCACACATCTTTCATTTTCAATCAAAAACTAGAAATGATTAAGCTTAGTGAGGAAAGCATATCACAATCCAAGAAAAGCTGAAAACTAGGTTTTGTGTGCCAAATACTTAGCCAAGTTGTGAATGCAAAGGAAAAGTACTTGAAGAAAATATAAAATGCTACTGCAGTGAATACATAAATGACAAGAAGGTGAAACAGCCTAGGTCCTGACAAGGAGAAAGTTTTAGTAGTCTGAATAGATGATCAAGTCAGACACAACTTTCTGTTTATTCAAGCCTAGTCTAGAGCAAGGCCTCAGAAGAAGTGTGAGCCTAGCAGAGATTGGTTAATGAGGTTTAAGAAAAGAAGCCATCTCCATAACAAAAAAACTACAAAGCAAAGGAGTAAATGCCGATGTTGAAGAAGCTGTAGCAAGTTATCTAGAAGATCTAGCTGAGATGATTGATGGAAGTAGCTACATTAAACAACAGAGTTTTTTCAATGTAGATGAAATAGCCTTCTGGTGGTAGAGATGCCATCAAGGACTTTAATAGCTAGGAAGGGGAAGTCAATGCCTAGCCTCAAGGCTTCAAAGGATAGGATGACTCTCTTGTTAGTCACTAACATAGCTAGTGACTTGAAGTTAAAGGCAATGGTCACATACAATTCTGAAAATTCTAAAGCTTAAGAATCATTAATCTTCCTGTGCTCTGTAAATGGAATAACCAAGTCCGGATTAAAGCACATCTGTTTATAGCATTGTTTGCTGAATATTTTAAATCTACTGTTGAGACCTACCACTCAGGAAAATAAAAAAATAAAATAAAACTCTGCTAATTGACAATGTACTTAGTCATCCAAGAGCTCTGATGGAGATGTACCAGATTACTGTTGTTTTCAGGGCTGATAACACAAAATCTGTTCTACAGCTCATGAATTAAGGAATGATTTCAACATTAATGTTTTATTATTTAAGAAATACATTTGTAAGGCTATAGCTGCCTTAGATAATGATTCCTCTGATTAATCTGGGCAAAGGAAATTGAAAAGCTTCTGGAAAGAATTCACCATTCTAGATGTCATTGAGAACATTTGTGATTCATAGGAGAAGGTAAAAATACCAGCATTAACAAGAATTTCGAAGAAGTTGTTTCTAATTGTCAGGTGCCTTTGAGGGTTTTAAGACAGCAATGGAGGAACTAAATACAGATATGGTAGCTGTACTAAGAGAACTAGGATTAGAATTGGAGCCTGATGATCTGATTGAATTGCTGCAATCTCATGATCAAACTTGAGTGAATGAAGAGTTGTTTCTTATGGATAAGCCAAGAAAGTGGTTTCTTGAAATGCAAGCTATTTCTGGTGATGTTGTGAACATCTTTATTGTGCTTTGACAACAAAAAGATTTAGAGTTTTACATAAACTTGGTTGATAAAGCAATATCAGGATTGGAAAAAATAAGAGTCCAATTTTGACCAAAATACTATCAAACAGTATCACATGGTACAGAGATATCAAATGGTACAGAGATATCTTTCATGCAAAGATGTTGTCATATTTTAGAAACTGCCATCTGCCACCCCAACTTTCAGCAACCAACACCCTGTTCAGAGAGCAGCCATCAACAATGAGGCAGAAGCTTCACCATTAAAAATACTACAACTTGCTGAAGACTCAGACATCCACTATCAAATTTTAGCAATAAAATATTTTTATTTATTTTTATATGTTCAATTGCATTAGTTAATTAATTAACTTTTTGACACAGAGTCTCATTCTGTCATCCTGGGTACAGTGCCATGACTTCATAGCTCACAGCAACCTCAAACTCTTGGTCTTGAGCTATCCTTTTGCCTCAGTCTCCTGAGTAGCTGGGACTACAGGTGCCTGCCATAATACCAACTAGTTTTTCTATTTTTAGTAGAGATGGGGTCTCGCTTTTGCTAAGGCTGATCCCAAACTCCTGAGCTCAAGGGATCCAGTTGCTTTGGCCTCCCAGAGTGCAAGGATTAAAGGCATGAGCCACCACACCTAGTCAGCAATAAAGTATTTTTAATGAAGCTACATATTAGTACATGTTTAGACATACTTCTTTTGTACACTTTTATATGCACTGGGAAATAAAAAATTCATGTGATTCTCTTTACCGTGAGATTCAGTTATTGCACTGGCCTGAAAATAACTCACAGTATTTTTGAGGTTTGCTTGTATATGAAAAATCTATAGCGCACAATTATCTAGAAGTCCCTAATACCCTGCATGTTAACATCCACATTTCTACCAATGAGAAATTGAGGGTCAGAGAGGATTAGTTAATTGTCCAACATCTCACAACTGACAAAACAGGACTTCAAAATGCAGTTCTGTGAAAATCTCAAGTTCATATATTTTTAATTGCACCAAGCTGTCATCTTAGGAAAAAGAAATAGCCTTTTCACTCTCCAGAGGATATTTGCTTTGTGTTTGACTAGCAATTCATTTAGTCCTAATATTTCATTCTTGCTTATTCATATCATCGAGTTATTTCATATTTATGGAAATATAGCAACTGAATATGTATTATCATCTTAAGCTAGTCTCTCTTCCCTAGAAAACAAAATATCAGTAATAGTTGATGTGTAGTGAGAAATATTGCAAAAGTGTCCACTGAAGAAGTACTTAGTCTCAACGTATAGAGAGTTTTACTCATTTTTCTGATCTGCAAAATGTTTCATTAGACCACACACACAAAAAATTGTTCTTAGTTCAACACTGGTTTTTTTTTTTTTTTTTTTTTTTGAGACAGTCTTACTTTGTCACCCTTGGCATCACAGCTCACACACAGCAAATTCCAACTCCTGGACTTAGGCAATTCTCTTGCCTCAGTCTCCCGAGCAGCTGGGACTACAGGCGCCTGCCACGATGCTTGGCTATTTTTTCTTGCAGTTTGGCTGGGGCCAGGTTCGAACCCGCCACCCTCAGTATGTAGGGCTGGCACCCTACCCACTGAGCCACAGGCACTGCCCTTCAACACTGCTTTTGATGTACTTCTACATCTATGATCTCATTTAAGTTTTGTAATAATGAGCCCAGGAAATATATACAGTCTGTATTACTAACACTAGTTTTACAGATGCAGAGATTAAATCCTAGAAGAGTAACAAATCATTTCAAATAAAATCTGGTCTTTTTATGTACCTAGTTTCTTTACTTCTTTAATCTTATAAGAGCACCCAGATTTTGCTTGAAGACTCCCCATGCTACTCTCAGAGCCTGTAGTTTGAGCCTGGCTTCAACCAATCTTAACTAGCAGGGGACATATTATCTGGGCCTGGGAAATCACCAAATACTGCCTCACACTTGATCACAATGATGTATATAAAATGGGCATGTAACCCACGTCAGTTTATTCAGGACTAATCCCGGAAGAAAGACCGTGAAGGAAACACCCTCTTGAATCTGGAGCTAAAAATATGTTAAGTCTGTAGTTGCACAGGTCAACCCAGAAGTACGAATAAGCTCTAAGTCAACACAGAAGAAAGAAAAGATGATCAGAAAGGTAGTTTTATGTTCCCTGAGGAACAGGAGTCAGCTATATTTGAAGCAACAACCTTGACTATTTCGATTGGATGTAAAACAGATTTCCTCTTTTTCTCCCCAGATCTGTCTCTCACCTCTTCTCTCTTTCCCTCACTCCCTCTCCCCTCCCTTTCCTTCTCTTCTCCACTCTTTTTTCCTCTCCTTTTCATTAAACTTTGGAGTTGAAAGCCCTAAGTAAAATACATATCCAATTTTCCAAATCTTAACTATAGAAACTGGAACTTAGCTTTACTAATACTCAGCAGACAAAACTTTCTGCACTAGATAGGCTACCTACTTAGGAAATGGCACCTATACTTCTTTTTAGGTTGAGATCTCCTCCCAATCCAAGCATCCATTCCTATTTTGCTTCCCTAGAGAATTTTCTCACTTGAGTATCTATTGGAAAAATTAATGCTTGTGGAACCTGATATTTTTTCTAAGCTGTGTATTTGCATATGTAGTATAAAGGATACCAATAAGGCAAGATTCATTTGATTGCTATATTTCTGTTGAAGAAATCCAGTTGGTTTATGCTCTAATCAAAGCCCAGAGATTGAATTACAACAGCACCCATCAGTGTCTCCCTTAATCAACTGTTTTTACGATGTTTAGGGAAGATTTATAATTAAAAACAAGTTTTTTGTTTGTTTGGTTGTTTGTTTTTGAGACACAGTCTCACTATGTTGCCCTTTGTAGAATGCCCTGGTGTCACAGCTCACAGCAACCTCAAACTCCCGGGCTTATGCGATTTTCTTGCCTCAGAGTCCCAAGTAGCTGGGACTATAGGTGTCCATCAATGCCTGGCTATTTTCTGGTTGCAGTTGTCATTGTTGTTTAGCAGGCCCATGCTGGGCTTGAACCCACCAGCCTCTGGTGTATGTGGCTGGAGCCCTGCTCATTGAGCTTTGGGAGCTGAGGCTAAAAACAAATATTTTTAAACTGTTTCTATGTGGGCTTTTCTTTTCTTTCTTTCTTTTTTTATTTTTTTGTTATTATTCTTTTAAACTGATAAATCCTGTACAGTAGTGTGGCAGGAATTTACCTACATCATGATGAAAGAGAACCTAGAACATTTTTGTCTGAATGTTGAAGAAGCAGGCAATATATAATTTATAGCAAAATAAAACTAATGCTGTATTATATCCCAAGCTGTCAATTGAATTATCACTGAATAAGCTGTCCAGTGTTTACTTGTATGGAACTGATGCGTTGAATAAGCAAGATGTGTACAGTGCGATCAGAAAACAACTTTATTCTCCCTCTCCCTCCACTTCTTGTTCAAATCCATGCAACTGTTCTTCTCTGTGCCTAGAAGTCTTGGGCAGGTCCCATAGCTCAACTCCTTAACCATTGTAATAAACCATTCTTCAGTCAATCTCAGGCGTAAGAATCATCTCCTTTTAGTTATTATTTTGTTCATGGTGTTGTACCAATCCAAAATTCAGAAAGATATTCAAAGATACAAGTTTCTCTCCATGGGCCCCCCTTCCACCTGCTCAGAGCTCCTCCCAGCTGCCTTCTATAGCACACAGGGGACACGTAAATGGCTCCTTTATTTCTCTGTCTTGACTGCTGCTTCTCTTCCTTCACTTACTCGGTTGCCTGAGTTCTGGAGGTTGAAACAGAGGACAGAGGAAAGGATGGTGACAGCAGAAGTCTTTCTAGACTGGCTATGTAATAGGGCGCTGGTTTTCTCTGTAGGCGACAGATGTTCGCATGTGCCTCTTTCATCTCTCCTTCACTCCTGGGAGCGGTCCCGGATGCCCCTTTTACTTGGTGGTGCCTCTCCAGCTGGCTGTGCTGCAACAATCCCAGCACAGTGATATTCAAAGTGTTTGATTACATATTTTCCAAAAGAATTTTGAAAAACGACATGTCCTCCTCAGTCCTACACCTCCTGGGTGTCTCCACCCTCTTCTGATGAAGTCACTTGCCATTCAGGAAGCCGCTTTCCTGAAAAGCAGCCTTCAGCCCACATCCCTCTGTGGTATACCTTTGATTTGCCCCTGGGGAGTGAGTAGCTGGTTGCAAATGCAGCCTTGTTCTCTTCCACCTGGAGACATTTCAGGTAGCAACTGCTGCAGCCTTTTTGTTTGAGAGCTAAGCCAAATTCAAATTTTTTATAAGTTTGGTAAAACCAGTTTTGAACCACTGTTTTTCAATCCAGCTCATATGCTCTAATGCCTCCCTTTTGATATAAATACTTTCTTAGAGCTTTGCCTAGGCTTAAGTCACATTAAACAGCCCAGCCTATTGTGAATCTGCCAGACTCAAAGCAGTTTCCCTGAAAATAACGGCATTATCCTTTCTAAATATCATATTTTAAATCAATCTACAGTTGTCTATGCATATGACAGTTAGGAATAACTGATTAGTTTACCCTGCTTGTATACATTTAATGTTTAGATATAATTTTCAATCAACTAATCTGATTGCTAGCTGTCTGTGGAGTAGGATTACATAGCTCCAAAAATAAACAAACAAACAAACAAGTTGTAGAACGTGAGGAAATTTCCCACAGGAAAAATTCCCATGAAATAGAGGCTTCTCAGCATGGAGGCACTCTGCCTCTAACCTCAGGAGAAGAAATCTTGAACAGATTTCTTTTGTTTTTCCCTGTCTAGATATAAGCTGAGAAGTTTGCTGAGATTTTAGTTTCAGGGATAAGCAGGTGCAAGGGGAACTCTTGGTTACTGCATCAGAAAGAACATCAAATCACCTGGTTGCTATTGCACAGTGGTTCCCAACCAGGCTTGATTGTGCCTCTCTGCCCCAGGGGAGAAATTTGGCAATATCTGGAGGCGTTTTAGATTGTCACAACTGGGAGAGTAGGGGTGCTATCAGCAACTAGTGGATGATGTCCTGTTCCTGCCACCTGCTGAACTATGTAATATAAAATGTCAATATTGTTGAGGTTGAGAAACCCTACTTTAAATTAGGATGACCATTATAAATTATAAAGGAAGGGATAACCAATATTTTAGAAATTTTCAAACCCAAACCACTTTCCTTTCCTTTCTGTTATTTATTCTTTCAGGAAAGAACTTTACAGAGCTTGTGCTGATCTCCTGGTAATTAAAGAAATAGATTCAAGGGAGTCTTGAGCTTTCAGCCAATCAGTCTTAAGTACAAGAATCCCAGCACAGTTATATTCAAAGCGTTTGATTACATATTTTCCAAAAGAATTTTGAAAAATCACATATATTTTCACACATTTTTAAATTGATATCTACATTTTAAATTCCATTTGTTCAAAGGGTGGCAAGTTATGCATTTTCCAGCAGTGGAGTATATTATACTTGTACTTTAAATATGGATTTTTGTCAAAAGTTACAGCTTCAGATTTAGTTCATTTAACTCACGGGAAATGTCCACAGAATAAGCTAATTGGCAAAGCTAGCCCTTGTTGTCAAGCTAGTACTTCATATCAAATGTACCTTCAATCAAAAAAAGGGCCTGATTTCAGCTTTTAAATAATAATATGCATCCATGAGTCAACTTTCTCATTTATTAATTTTTTTAAGCTAAATTTTAAAAGGAAGGAAAGGGCAGGCATGGAGGCCTATAATCCTAGTAATCCTAGTACTCTGGGAGGCCGAAGCAGGTGGTTTGCCTGAGCTCAGGAGTTTAGGACCAGTCTGAGCAAAGTAAGATCTTGTCTTTACTGAAACAACTCCAAAAATCTTTAGGAATCCCTATAATTATCTTGATACCAGGTGTCATACATAATTGTTTATAATAAACAACTTAAGTAATTAATAATAAACAACTCAATTATGTTTCAGTGATATAGTCACTTAATTCTTTCATCAAGTCCATGACACAGGCTCAATTAGTTTCCCCATTAAGAAGGTTAAGAAACTGAGGCATAGGAAAGGTCATTAAGTTTCCTAAGGTCATATGTTTAGTAAGGTTCACTTAGAGAACTTGACAGATGCCTTTTTGATTTGCTTATTTAGCTTAAACAATAAATTTATTTGCTCATGATATGGAAGATAAAAATTCAAATGTTCGCGATGTTGATTTCCTCTGAGGCCAGTCTCCCTCTTTGTTTCGCAGATGGCAGTCTTCTCCCTGTGATCTCACCTGGTCTTCCCTCCGTGAGTTTGTGTCCTAACTGCTTGTCTTATAAGGACATCCATCCTCTTGTTTTAGGGCCCAGTCTCACGGCCTCATGTTAACTTAATTACCTCTTAAAGGCCCTCATCTCCAAATATACTCACATTGGATATGAGCATATGAATTTTGAGGGGGATACAATTTAGCCTCTGCCACTTATTCTTGAACTTCATGTAAATGTAATTTTTTTTTTTTTTTTTTTTTTTTTTTTGTATACAGCTTTTCTCACTTAACATAGTTTGTGTGTGTGTGTGTGTGTGTGTGTGTTTTGGGACAGACTCGCACTATGTCTCCCTCACTAGAGGGCACTGGAATCACAGCTCATTGCAACGTCAAACTCTTGGGCTCAAGTGATTCTCTTGCCTTAGCCTCCCAAGTAGCTGGGACTACAGGTCCCCACTAGGTGGCTGGCACAATGCCCGGCTATTTTTTACAGGTGGGGTTTTGCTCTTGCTCAGGCTGGTCTCCAATCTGTGAGCTCAGGGGAATCCACCCACCTTGACCTCCCAGAGTGCTAGGATTACAGGCATAAGCCACCATGCCTGGCCTTAAAATAGTATTTTTAAATTTACTTTGATTAGTATATATTAATGGGATACAAGTGCGATTTTGCTACATTGCCATTCTGCATTGTGGTGAAGTCAGGGCCTTCAGCACACCTATCACTGCAGCAATGTATGCTGTTCGCACAGCTACCTTCCACCTTCTACCCCCTCTCAGCCCCTCAAATCTCCATTTTCTATCACCCCACACTCTGTTCCATGTGTATACATTATTTACCTTCCACTCATAAGGGAAAACATGCAGTATTTGTCTTTCTGTATGTGAGTCATTTCACTTGAGATAATGATCTCCAGGTCCACCCATGTTGCTGAAAAAGACATGATTTTACTTTATTTATAGCAAAATAGTATGCCATTGTGTATGAGGCCAAGACAATTAAGCCCACAAAAGCATCCTAGAAAAAAGCATTACATACTTCATTGCTGAATATTACTTGGTCACCTTCAAAGTACTCCCTTTGGGAAGCTATGCATTGATGGCAGTGTTTGGTCTACCCTTCAAAGCAATTTTGGAACTCTTTTTTCTGGAATGACCATTAGATCTGTTGTCATCATAGGCCATACAAAAACATTCAAGAATAATAATGAATGCCATTCAGTGGGATACTGGCACATGTTGATATAAACACAGCTTGATGAACTAAGGTTATGAAACTTTATTGAGTCGTGTACAGTGCAGCCAATCTAAGTGCATGGGTGGCAAGTTCATGAACTTAATTGTCAGACTTCATATGACAACAATTCTGATGGTCATTCCAGAAAAAGAGCCCAAAAATTACTTTGAGGAGTGAAATAGGTACTGGTATAGGTGCATAGCTTCCCAAGGGGAGTACTTCAAAGGTGACTGTTGTGATACTCAGCAATGAGGAAAATAGCAATTTTTCTAGAATTAGTTCACAAGCTTAATTGTCAAACCTTTGTATATGTATACCACATTTTCTTTACTGACTCTTCCACTGAAAGACACTTAGGTTGATTCCATATTTTGGCTAGTAAGAATAGTTCGGTGATAAGCATAGATGTACACATTTTCTTTTAAATACATTGATTTATTTTCCTTTGGGTAGACATCCAGTAGGGTGATTGCTAAATTGTATGGTAGTTTTATTTTTAGTTCTTTGGGAAATCTCCATACTGTTTTCCATACAGGTTGCACTAATTTACTTGCCCAGCGTACCAGAGTTTGCTTTTCTTTGCATCCTCACCAACATGTTATTATTTGTCTTTTTAATAGTAGTCATTCTGATTGGTAGAAAATATCTCTTGGGGTCTTAATTTGCATTTTTTGATGATTAATCATATTGAACATTTTTTCATATGCTTCTTGGTCATTTGTTTTTCTTCTTTTGAAAACTGGTTATTCATGTCCTTAGCCCACTTTTTAAGTGGGTTATTTGGATTCTGTTGCCATTGTTGAGTTGTGTGATTTCTTTGTGAATTCTGGATAGAAGTCCCCTACCAGATGCATAGTGTGCAAATACTTTCTCCCATTCCAAAGGTTGCCTGTTCACTAGCTTTTGCTGTGCAGAAACTTTGTGGTTTAATTATGTTCTATTTGTCTATTTTTGTCTTTGTTTCCTGTGTTTTTGAGGTCTTAGTTATTAATTCTTTGCTTAGACCAATGTCCAGAAGAGTTTTATATAGGTTTTCTTCTAGCATTTTTATGGCAGGTTGACCTTGTCAAAGATCAGTTGGCTGTAAGTAGGTGGCTTTATTTCTGCAGTCTTTATTCTGTTTTATTTACTTATGCGTCCATTTTTATACCAGTACCATGTTGCTTGGGTTACTATAGCCTTGTAGTATAATTTGAAGTGAGGAAATATGATGCCTACAGCTATTTTTGTTGTTTTTGTTGTTCTTCAAGATTTCTTTGGCTGGGGTGGTGCTTGTGACTCAAAGGAGTAGGGCACTGGCCCCATATACCAGAGGTGGTGAATTCAAACCCAGCCCCAGCCAAAAACTGCAAAAAAAAAAAAGAAAAAAAGAAAAAAAAGAAAAAGAAAGAAAGAAAGAAAGGAAGGAAGGAAGGAAGGAAGGAAAGAAAGAAAGAAAGAAAGAAAAGATTGCTTTGGTTATTTATGCTCTTTTTTTCAAATTTAGAGTTACTTTTTTCCTTTAAATTTTATTTAAAAAATGATGTTGGTAATTTGATAGGGATTGCATTAAACCTATAGATTGCTTTGAAGTAGTATGGTCATATTAATGATATTGATTCTTCTGATCAATGAGCATGGGGTGGTTTTCCATCTGTTTGTAACATCTACAATTACTTTCTTCAGTGTTTTTAGTTTTCCTTGTAGAGATCTTTAACCTCCTTTGTTGAGTATATTTGTAGGTTATTTTTGGTAGATATTGCAATGGAGCTACTACCTTCTTGATTTGCTTCTCAGCTAGATCTTTACTGGTCAGTAGAAATGCTACTGTATGCTGATATTGCATCCTGAAACTTTACTGAATTCATTTATCAAAGCTAAGAGTTTGATAAATTGAGTCTTCAAGGTTTTCAGGATGTAAGTTAACATTATGTGATGACAGTGGGCATCTTTGTCTTACTCTTTTACTTAGAGGGAAGCTTTCAACTTTTTGTTTTAAGTATTATATTGGCTGCAATAAGTATGGCCTTTATTATTTTGAGGCATGTCTTTCTATGCCTATTGTGTTGAACACTTTTTACCATGAAGGGTTGTAAATTTTATAAAATGCTTTTTTTTTTTTTTTTTTTTTTGCATGTATGGAGATAATCAAGTGATTTTTGTACTTAATTCTGTTTATGTCACTTATAACATTTATTGATTTGGGTATGTCAAACCATCCTTGCATTCTTGGCATAAAATCAACTTGGTTTGGTGGTGTACTATCTTTCTGAAGTGCAGTTGAATTCAGTTTGTCATTATTTTATTGAAGTTTTTGCATCTATAATATGCTCATCGGGGATACTGTTCTGAATTTTTTTTCATTGTGTCCTTGCCTGATTTTTATATAATCATGATAATAGCCTCATAGAATGAGATGGGGAGAATTTCCTTCTCAACTTTTTATTTACGTTTCAGAAGAGTATTTGTTTTTTGCATATTTCATGTAATTCAGCTGTGAATCCATATGGTCCTAGGATTTTTTTCTCATTGGTTTTACTCTTATTACTGATTTGATCTCATTATTTGGTAATAATTTGCTCAGAAGTTTCTTCTTGGTTCATCTCAGGAGATTGTACATTTCAGGGTATTTACATATTTCCTCTAGGTTTTCTGGTTTGTGAGTGTATAGTTGTTCATAATGCTATCTGATGATTTCTTTCATATTTCTGTGGAATAAGTTGTAATGATTCTATTTTCATTGTTTACTTTGATATTCTCTTGATCAGCATTTTTTCTTATCTTTTCAAACAACCAACTTTTTCTTCCAACTTTTTTCCCACTAATTCATTGTTTTTTTGTTTTGTTTTTTTGTTTGTTTGTTTTTTTTTTGCATTTTGCACTCTTTGTTTCTTTGGTCTCTATTGTATTTAGTTCTGCTTTGATGTTTGTTATTTCTTTTCCCTCTGTAACTTAGGATCTGTTTTGTTCTTGATTTGCTAGTTTCTTGAGGTTGGATGTTAATTTGTTGATTTGTGATTTTTCTTTTTGATAAAGGCATTTAATGTGATATTGTATCTCTTATACTACTATATCTCACAAGTTTCAGTATGTTCTGTTTTCATTTTCTTTCTTTTCAAGAAATTGTCAAATGTCTGTGTTAATTTCTTTGTTGACTCAGTGATGGTTCAGAAGCATGTTGTTTAATTTTCATGTATATTTTCTGAAAATTTCTCTTTGTATTGTTCTAGCTTTAGTCCACTATAATCCAAAAAGATATTTCACATGATTTTGATTTTTTTTTTAATTATTACTTGTTTTGTGGCCTTATATGTGGTTTATCTTGTAGAATGTTCCATGTTCAGATTTAAAAGAATGTATGTTCTGTAGTCCTTAGGAGGAATGTTCTGTAAATGTTTGTTAAGACTGTTTGGTCTAAAGGCAAATTTAAGTTAAATTTTTTTTTGTTGATTTTCTGCCCTGATAATTTGTCTAGTGGTATGAGTGGGAAGTTGAAGTTTCCTAGTATTATTCTATTGCTCTTTCTTTATAGCAGTATTTGTTTTGTGCATCTGGGTGCTTCAATGTTGAGTACATATGTATTAGGATTACTATATCCTAATCATGGATAGGATTATCCTATATCTGATCATGTTGAAATGATCCCATTATTATTACATAATTACCTCTGTGTATTTTATTATTTAACATCCGTTTTATCTGCTACTAAGTATAGCTACTTCTTCCTGCTTTTGGTTTCTATTTCCATGAAATATTTTCTTCTACTGCTCAACTTTCAGAATAAGATAAGGTGAGTATTTTGTAAACAACATATAGTTGAATTGCATTTTTTTAAAATCCATTCTGCCAATCTATATATTTTAAGTGAAGCATTCAACCCATTTACATTCAAAGTTAATATTGGTATGAGAGGTTTTATTCCTGCCTACTTGTTAATTATTTTCTAGTTTTATAATTCTTTCATTCTCCTTCCTTTCCTTTCCTTTCCTTCCT
>CAUYPK010136507.1:0-86451 GCA_963574355.1 Loris lydekkerianus | reverse complement strand
TTGACTGAACACAGAGTGATCTTACCCATCTTTGGGTACTATGAATGTAATCCACCGTGCAGCCTCTCCATATCCTGTCTTAGGTTGTCCCAGCTTTGGGAGTCTTACCCGTCATTGGTGCTATGGAGGGCGGTGAAGAATCATAGTTAGATTCTTGGTTAATGAGCTGGTGATATTGGACCTCGACCTGCCTCTAACCTTTTTGAGATACTTTGCTAAGAAGAATATGTTCCAGCTCCATCCATGTAAACATGAAAGAGGTAAAGTCTCCATCTTTCTTTAAGGCTGCATAATATTCCATGGTGTACATATACCACAATTTATTAATCCATTTGTGGATCGATGGGCACTTGAGAGCCCACTTTTAATTATATTCATCTAGAGCTGATTAAGCCCTCATTCATGCTGACCAAACTTGCAGGGGTTTATCAATTAAAGTATCAATTTGTTAATCTTGTGATGGGAAAAATCCCCTATTTGTGTCAGTTCCATCTGTTAGGTAAAGCTTCAGAGTAACCAAATTATCAGACGCATTTAGGAGCAAAAACAAAGAAAAATGGATGGATGTTAACGAAGGTTTAATTTAGTCACATAAAGTAAGGAAGATCTTTCACTTAGAAGAGGACATACTTAGACAAGAATAATGACATCACCCATTGGAGGGTGGCAGTATTGGGTGACTTACTGGCAATTTTACTCTTCACCTTAAGATTTTTGTTTGTTTCATTGCAATGCAACTTCATCTTTATGATTAAACAGTTCTGTTTCACCTAGAGCACGTTTTCTATAAACTGTCTCCTACTTGCCTTTTCAGAAAATTATATCAGGTTCCAAATTGTGTAGATAGTCTCACAGATTGGGTGATCCTTTCTAGCTTTTCTTTTCTTTCTTTTTTTTTTTTTTTAAATTTCCCACTAGAATTCTATTCTTTTAGGTTATAAAAGTACAAGTTTATTTTACATTAGAGACAGTCAAGAGAGTGGGGTGGGGGGAATCCTGTTTCCTTACCCATACAATTGTAAAACAGCAGTGCCTACCTGCTAGGGCCATGGTGAGGACAAGGCATGTCAAGACCTGGGTAGGATACATTGCTGGGCACCTGGGCAATTGGGGTTAGTTGGTGTCCTATTAGACTGTTTTTCTGAAAACCTCATTATGGACCTTCCCTGCTGGAACAACTTCAAATTTCTACTTGTTCAAAACAAAGTGCAAACTGTTTGGCACTATGGAAGAAACCCCACACAGCCTAGGTTGCCAGTATTGTCTGTTGTCTCTCCTGAGCCACTGGCCAGTGTACATTCATAGACCAGGGCATGGGCCATGCACTTCCTGCTGCCTGAATGAGCCATGTGTGTGAGGAACTTGTCCCTTCCCCTGAAACCTATGAAAAAGACCCGTTTTCTGTGAAGCCCTGCCTGGCATGCTAGTAGGCTGGCTCTCTCTTAATGGTGACTATTGTCATATGGGTGTTTTTATAGACTCCTCTTAGTTATCTCATTAATTACATCTTATTTACATCATGCACACTATAGGGGTTCAAGCAAGATGCAAACATGAAATTACTTTGCCTACACAAGTCATTCATAGAAATCTGCCCCATTCGCTTATTCTCTAGCTTGATATGGTTACTTAGGATTGCAGGTTGTTTTCACATCTTAAAACTTACCTTTCTTTCACGTGGCCATATGGTCATTAGAACAGACTCATTAAAAGTGACCTTCCATTTGATCCTGAAATCTCATTTCTAGGTATCTACCCAAAAGAAAAAAAGTCATTTTAGCACAAGGTCATTTGAATTCAAATGTTTATACCAGCCCAATGTTTCAGTCACAGAAATGTGGAAACAACACAGTGTCCTCACAACACATGAATGGATTAATAAACTGTGGTATATGTATACCATGAAATACTATTCAGCCATAAAAAATATGGAGATTGGGTATTTTTTGTTACAACTTGGATGGATTTAGAGAATGTTCTCTTAAGTAAAGTATTATAATAATGGAAAATCAAGCATCCCATGTACTTAGCCCTAACTTGAAACTTAGATTAACAACATGCACACACAAGAACAAAACTCAATTAAATTCTAGAAGGAGGGAGAAGAGGGGATTTGTAAGCTCCCACCTAATGTATACAATGTCTGGGTATATGGCACACTTCCTGGGTGAAGGTCACAACTATAACTCAGACTTTGCCTTACAAATACAAACAATGTAAAGTTATTACATGTACTGCCATATTAATATACAAATTTTTAAAATGTGAACTACGGATGATTCCCATTCGCTAGTGTTCATCTTTACAATGTTTTATTGATTCAGCAACTCTACTGAATACCCAGTTTGTGTAAATCACTTAATGGACCCCTAAGGGAGATATGTAATTGCAGAAGGGGTTTCTGTTAATAAGGCTTTTCAATATACATGTTCTTGCTTGTCCTGTGGCTTTGAGGAATATAAATCTTGTAGGAGAAATCATAATCTCTATTCATCTTCTGGAGAGGCCATGGGAAATTTGGCTCCACCTGTCGTCACTGTATTTCTAAAACAGCTCAGCCTTCTTTGCTTGGCAGATGGGGCTGCTGTAGTCCTGACTCAGCTTCTGAATTTCTGGTGAAATCTAAAACCAGAGAGACAAGAGAAATCCTGCTGTTTGCAAAGAATTCAAGAGGGAGCTCACAATAGGTAGCAATTCAGAAGTTAAAGCCAAGAAAATAGTCCTGTGTCATCTTCTACAGCCTACAGTGTGTTTTCGTACACCAGTTGTTTGGTCCAAAGCCCTACTAGGTTCAGACTCATACTCTTGTCTTTTTTTGATCTTTAAAGAAAATGTACTGATTTTTTTTTTTTTTTAATAATGCATCTCCCTGACTCTGATCTTATTTAAAGATCAAAGATCTTAATTAAAGCTACAAACTCAGTGGCATTGTTTTGAAAAGATATTTAATGAAAGAGGGAGGTGGTGTGCATCAGGAGAAAAATGACAGCAAAAAGCATAGGCTAAACAATCTTCTTAAAGTAGACCTAAAACTTAATTGTGAGCTTCTCAACAGTTAGAGCAAAATAAAAAATAAAGTCAATGTCAGGAATTGAATTAATACTTTGAAATAGTTTGATTTCAAAGCTTTGATATTGTTCATGGTAGCTGAAACATTTTTTGTTTGTTTTTAAGAAAACATGGGAAATGTCCGTGTCCACAGTAGTCTTTCGTGTGCTTCAGTCTTGGAAGTGAGAAAGGGTTTTTGTTTCTTAGTCTGCAAGATTGTAGACACTATTGCATGTGTTTTAGTTTAGTTGGTTGTTTAAAAATGTCTGTGTCCTCCAATTACAATACAAACTCGATAAAGCAGTTTTTTCTTGTTTACCAGAAAAAAAGAATGTTGCTCCTAGAAGTGTCACATAGCTGTCCTTTTAGAGGTAAGGGTATAATTTTTTTTTTTATGCTAAAGGCAGTTTACAAAATTTACACAAGAGTTACATAGTTTATTCAATGCTTTTCCATACACAAACTCCTCTAATGTATTTTTATCATCCACAGTTAACAAAGATGTGGCTGAGGCTCATACAGTTAAGTGCATTAGGAGCTGTTTGGTGACAACCAGGATGGGAGGCCAGGATTGGGTTTCAGGCCTCATTTTTCCCACTGGATCATGCTCAAAACAATTATCTGCTAGTATTCTTAGTCTATTCAGGCTGCTTTTAAAAATTACATAGACTGGATATTTT
Source organism: Loris lydekkerianus (assembly GCA_963574355.1). Taxonomy (NCBI): domain Eukaryota; kingdom Metazoa; phylum Chordata; class Mammalia; order Primates; family Lorisidae; genus Loris; species Loris lydekkerianus. The sequence continues at coordinate 82,723 of CAUYPK010136507.1, read as the reverse complement.
ATAAATAACAGAAGTTTATTTCTCACAGTCCTTTAGGCCAGAGATCAGGGCACCAGCATGCTCAAGTTCTAGTGAGAGTCCCACCTGGATTTCAGAATGCCAGCTTCTTGTTATATTCCCATATGGTTAAAAAGAGTCTCTCTGTTTACTTATGAGGGCACTAATCCCAATGATGAGGGCTCCACCCTCATGACCTAATTATTTCCCAAAAGACCTACTTCCAACTATCATCACATTTGGGATTTAGGCTTCAACACATGAATCTAATGGGGAGGATACAAACTTAGTCCATAAACAAATTTAGTCCATAACATCTGGATTCCACTGTTACCTGACAGTGCCTCTGATGAATGCAAGGATCCAGGGGCATGCACATGAAGACACTGAACTGTGTGTATAGGTGTGTGTTACAGTTGGGGGTGCTTATTATAAAAATAACAATAGTGTTACAATTTAATGTTCTTCTCTTTCTTGGACTAGGCCCCAGTCTCATTTTACAAAGTAGATGCTGTTAAGATATTTCTGATTAAGGATCTGGAAAGATTCAAAGCTGGGTGTGGCAGGTGTGGTGGCATGTGCATGGAATCTTAGCTATTTGTGTGGCTTAAGTGAGAGGATCATTTAGGTTCAGGCTGTATAACACCATGAGACCCTGTCTCTTAAAAAAAAAAAAAGACTCACATTTTGATGATTAGCAGTTGGTAATAGAGTTGCTGATAACTTCAATATTTTGTGTTGTGAGTTTTCTCTTCCATGCAGATTTATGACTAGTATTCCCTCTTTCTTGGAAAACACTTTTTGGGATGACAAATTTTTTTGTTTCAATGCTTGTTTTACTTTTTGGAATTGAATTATATTGCATCATTGAAAGTTTGTTCATGGCTGTATCTGAAATGAATATTTATGTGCCGTGCAAAGCTCCCCCTCACATCTCCAGGGAGGAAGAGTCACCAATCAGTGGCACCACAGTGAAACCCACAGGTGGAAAGAGAACAGGTCAAGATTGGCTGATAGAAAACATGAAGTTGGAGTCTGGCATTAAAGGAATCATTCCTCCCTTCCTCTGGGCAGTCTTATTCTGGATAGGAGCTCTCATCCAAAGAGATCTTAAAGTAGACTACAAACGCTGTTGTGGAAAATGCTCTTTTGGTGAATCCTTTCTGAAATCCTCTCTTCTCATCACCACAGAGATTTGTCAGAGGTTTTGTCTATTACCTCTGCCCCTTGTCTATTCCAAATACCAGGAATAACATACTGCCACCCCTTGTCTATTATGTTGGTAGAGTAAGCTTCTTCAGGGAAAGGTTTGTTTCCTTTTTCTTTAGCTGGTAGTGGTAGAAGGCCACCCCCAATACTCCTGAATGATCTGGAATTTCTAGATCACACAGGTAATACTCAGACACATTTTCTTCTCTCTCTACCTCTGTCTCCACCTCTTGTACTGAATTTGAGTTAATAAACTAACTTTATATCAGTTGACATAATGATACTTAACATATGAACACTCTGTTGTTTTTAATGATAGGTGGTATCTCAGGCTTCACAAGCAAGCAAGGATTTATTTTCTTGATTGCCTTTATTGAAAGATCCTTGTGTACAGATATTAAGGTCTGTACTTTGAAGATTTTAATAATCTTCATCTATATATCTTAGTTAAATAAAAACCCTCTTGTTGAGAAAGCAGTAAAAACAAAATGCCTCAGAACCATCATTGTGAGTTTTCTTACATCCATTTAATGCAAAATAAATTCCCATGTGAAAGCAAATTTTTAATCTAAACTTATTTAGGTTTTTTATTCATACCCCCCCTTTAAGAGGAAGATGGGTGCAGAAAATTTTCAGGTATATTCTGCTTTTTTATGCTTATTACTTTTAGTATATACATATACCAAATTAAGTTAGAGAACTTCTGAGATTTTATTTATTTGGGGGGGGGCAGTTTATTTTTTAAAAGTAAATGATAATCAGTCGTAGTTTAGGGGAAATACTTTAATGAAAAAAATGTCAAATGTTAACCTATTTCTGTAGGGTACCAAATTAGGTTTTTTTTTTTTTTTATTAGTATTAGATCATAGCTGTGCACATTAATGTGATCATGGGGCACCATGCACTGGTTTTATAAACAGTCTGACACATTTTCATCACACTGGTTAACATAGCATTCCTGGCATTTTCTTAATTATTGTGTTAAGACAGTCATATTCTGCATTCACCAAGTTTCACATGTACCCTTGTAAGATGCACCACAGGTGTAATCCCACCAATCCCCCTCCCTCTGCCCTTCCCCCCCCCGTCTCCCCCTTCCCCATATTCTTAGGTTATAACTGTGTCATAGCTTTTCTATGAAAGCCATAAATTAGTTTCATAGTAGGGCTGAGTACATTGGCTACTTTTTCTTCCGTTCTTGAGATACTTTACTAAGAAGAATATGTTCCAGTTCCATCCATGTAAACACCAAATTAAGTTTTTTACACAAGTTTTTCTAATGTCTGAGAAACCTTCTAGGTACTCAAGTGTGATTTAAACACCCTCTGACTTCTGTTCCCTTCAGCTACTGAAATTCTTTACTGTCTCAGTTTGAGAATTCCAATGGCATCACCTTGACATGGACTTAGTCTGATACTAAGTCTGATGGCTTAGACACCTGGGGAAAGAAACGCCACTTTATGTTTAGGGATCATGGTATGTTTCTCCTTTTCTCCTACTCTGATCCTTTGTGTATTTTAGCACTTCTTTAGAATATTCCTAGGAACAGATGACACAGGAGGCTTAGGAGACTAGTCCTTCCATGTATCCAAGAATTTCAGAGTTATTCTACCAGGTCCTCAGAGGACTGACAATTTTATTCCCTTCATCTATTCTGAGCTCATGTAAAAATTTGGAGGAAACATTTTTTCCAGCCTGACTACCCTACATTAGTGAAATATAAGAGTCACTGAGATTGTTGTGTAGCTCAAAGAGATTTAAATTTTTTTCTTACAAACTACCTTCCTTGAAAGAATAAAGCCAGCCCTTTCTAAGAAAGCTTTAAAAATCTGAGATAATAAATTGCAGGTGTGCAGTGATTCCTCTCTTCTTCTGAGCTTCTGGAAGGCAGACACTGATGATTGGATTTGTGCTTTTAATGGTGCCCTAATTTACTAGTTACGTATACCATTGAAGTTGCTCATGTTTTCATTGTGCTTTAATGAAGCTCTTTGAAGAGAGGGAACACTCCTCAGAATTCTGAACACATCCTCTGTATCTCCTCCCAAAACACTATTTTAAAGAGACTTCTTCCTTTGTACATGCTACTTAAATAGATTTATTGAGAACTTTTTGAACATGGATAAGAAAAATCACAAAAATGCAATGAATAATTTAGGAAGCTCATTTAAGTGACTGGGTAGCTCTCACAGTTGGCTTCTGGAAAGGCAGAACTCTTTTAAATATTGTATGACATAAACAGGATTTCTTTTCAAAAGATGGCTTATTATTAGTGTTTCTTGGGGAAATAGGAATAATAGCAGCAATGGGGAAAAGACATGGCTTTGGTTCTCTAGTGTACACCTTTAGCCAGAGGTTCTCTGGGGCACACAGGGCTTTCTGGCAGCGTGTGCTGTTGGTTGGCCTGAGAGGGAAGTCTGGACAAGTAACTGAGTGCAATTTGCAGCTAACATCAGCAAAACAGGGTAGAGAAGGTCTACTGTTTGTTTTGAGAGAAGTGATTGCTTCAACTGCTGGCAGCCTCCAAGAGAATCTAAATTGCTTTCACATCTCTTGGCTTTTTCCCTATCCCTGTCTAGAAGAATGACTAGATTCAGGGTTCCAAAAAGAGGGGAGCAGAATAAACTGATCTAAATAAAAATGTTTACAATATCAAGGGCAGGTAAGAGTATAGGGTCACTGGGACTCCCAGACATTGCTGGTGGGCTTAAAACTAAACTCTGGTTGGTTGGTACATCAAAACTGCAAAAAGGAAAAACAGCTGTGAGATTGGTTGAAATCAGAAATGGAGCAAGTCTTTCCAAAGGGCTGGTTTCTGTTTAACTCTTGGAAAAGAGAGCCTAATAGTAGCTGACAAAGGAGGGGGTATAACAAGACGTGTCTGACCTTCTATTTCATCACTCAGTTTTAAGGTTTCTCTGGGGTCCCCTTTGCCAACAGGAGGTCCATTTAGTCAGTTAAGGAGCTTAGGAGTTTATTTTTTATATAACTTCACAGTTTCCATTGCCAACAGAGGGCAAATGTGTACACAAAAATTTGGGCCTACTATTTTTTCTACTCAGTGATCTTGGAGATCCCTCTGTGCTGATACACATCTAGCTCATTGCCTTTAACTGCTTCCTAGGTAGTTTGCCAAGGCTATGGGAATACCTCTGTTGGCAATGGAAACTGTGAAGTAAAATAAAAAATTTATATATGTATGTATATATATATATTCCTTTTATGGGATACCATATAGTTTCTGCAGCTACACTTATGTATAACATACATGTATGCATAGGATTTCTGGGAGGAGACAAATCTAATTTTGGCCTCTGAGAATGAGGGGGCGGGTAGTAAAGATGGCGTATTTGCCCTTCTTTGAAATGCAAAAAAAAAAAAAAGTGTTCATATGTTACTTATCTAATTTAAAGATTAAAACAAAAGGAAGAGAGCACAGCCCCTTCTGTGGTGGGCCAAGGGACTTTTTGCATAATCAAGAAATCTGTCGACGTAGTTTAGATAACAAACAGTTAGACATGTTGGAGATAGAAATTATTCCTACGGTACACAGCTATGATTTAACAATAAAAAAAATAATAATAAAAGAATTATTCCTACTACTAAATCACTAGGTTACTCTCACTTACATTACTTACCTTTGCCTTCAGATTTGGCTACTTATAAAATGCTGGCTTTTGTTTAACTCATAGGTACCTCACGAAGAATAATTACGCAGTTTCAAATGAGAGCAAGTTCATGTTCCCTTCATGGCTGACTAGATTTTTAGAAAAAATAGAGATGGGTGTCAAAAGCAGGAGTTTGTGAGGATCATAAAAATTATAGGTGCTAATGTAAAAAGATGGATGGTGCAGCAGGAAAAACCAAGTGTCTGCATTTTGTTAAGAAGAATAGCTTGATATCTTGGCAATACAGAGGTTATTATTGAACTCCGTAAGTGTAGTTTTCAAAACAGCACACCTGCATTTAACCTGCCAGCCCTTACCCTATAGCTTCATCTTCTGTACAAGGAAAATTTGCTGTTCTAAGACTTTCCTTCTCTTAAAATGCTTACTCCTAAGCTTTGCAACAATGTCGCAGCTATTATAATAAATTGTGTTTCCAGGTGACTATGAAACTGTTCTTGAGAAAGAGTCACCCATGATTTTCAACAATTTTTGACCATAAACGCCTACTTATATTCTATTAAGTGTGAAGCTTTTCTAGTTTCATTAATTCTACATTGAATTAATTAGTTTTTCAATGCTTGACTTACATGAAGTCAGGATAGAAAGATCAATAGACTCCAACTCTTCTGCCTAAAATCTAGTCTTATAATCCTGGAAATAGTGCCAGTTGTGTTGGCTGCATCAAATTGTTTATTGATCAACCCTGAAGCTGGTTTATACATTACCTGAAACCTATATTAACCTTTTTCTCCGTGCGTCTTTACTGAGGCAAACATTCTGGAGGAAGGTAAAATAAGAACCTCCAAAACCTTAATATCTGCCATATGGAGATGTATTTTATGCTATAGTACTTAGTAATGTATTTTCTGTTAGTGTATGCTAAAGATAAAACTGCCACCTGGGGTTGGACCCAGGAGCCCCCCCATATTGTTCTCTTTGTTGTCTCCCACAAGAAATTCACTGGTACAGAAACATCCTTGTGTGATGTTTTTAAGACTTTAGTTTCAAAGGTTAGGCATATCCTTCCAAACCTTTGATTTCATTAGTAGACATTTAATGAATCTTTAGATTTGCTTCTAGAGCTATTTTTGTCATTCATCATTTCATTTAATAAGTATATTACCCAAAACTACATGGGTATTGTATGCTGAACATGCAAGATCAAAAAGAAATGATACTCTTCAAAGAGGTTGAAAGGCTACTGGAGAGGATAGATGTGTAAGTAAATAAGTGCAAAAGCAGGAGTATGAACCAGAGCAAGAAAAGTAAAAAATAAGAAGTAGCAAATTGATATACTGATTTTGTAACAGCTGTTAGAGTGATGAATTTAACATAACTCTATGTAAAAATTATTTTTAGTATTTTAAAATGAAAAGGATGTGTGAGAAAGCACTCTAGTAGCTAGTAAATTTCAGGCTTTCAGTGTTGGCTTCTCCCCTCTTCTGTCCAGCTTTGAGATGCCCATTCCACAAGGAGGTGGTGACCTTAGCCATGCCTTGGACACGTCGATCATTTCAGTGACAGCTCCTTTTATACCCCTCGTCCAGATTGCAAATGCTCATATTTTAGGGTGACCCTACAGGGCAATCTCGTTCCCTTGATCATTACACTTAATCTTCTTGTGTCTTCTTCAGCTCCATTACATTTTCTTCCCGAGCAGCAATTTGAACTGCACACAATGTTCCTGATGCAGAAGCATCTTCATTCTCCAAAATCCTGGGATAATATTTTATACCTTTTCTGATGACGGTTGACGTTTTGCTGGTCATTTTTCTAGGTGATAGCACACTGGGTCAATATCTTCAAAAATAGGCTTATGATGTCATCAAGCCTCTTTCCTAATTGTGCCTGAGAGAAAGCAGCTTGAGCAGCCAGTAGAATGGGGATTATTTTTTCCATAAAAATGTCGTCTTGTATTTGCCCACCATGAAATCTGCCTGTTGTTTGTTGATTGTTTGCCAGTTACAGCTTTAGAAGTTTGTTCTGCAAATCACCTCCAACGTCTTGGTGTCTGTATTGGCAGCAGGAGTTTTTGTCATTTGCACGTTTAAAGATCTCAAAATTGTACTTCAGAGGTTTAGAATTCATTTAAATCCATTCTTTCCTCTCCATATTTCCATGTTTCTAAAATTCTCTCTCTATAATACAGAATGATATTAACTAATTTCATGGCAGCTTTTTTGAAACGAGCATGTATTGTGGAAACTGGGTAATTTTATGAACTACTTCATACACATAGAAATATCTAGGGTCTATGTGTAAATATCTAAGAATAAATATAAAGTGAACACTCAGGACTTGCTACTCAGTTAAAGCAACAGGACATTACCAGTAACTATATGTCCTTCCCTAACTATTTTTTTCTCTCGTCCTCGGAGAGAACCTCTAACTAAAATTTATCATTATCTATCTTTATGCTTTTTGTATACAGATACTTCTCTAAACACTAATAAAATATTAATTTAGTGATGCCTTTTTACGAACTTGTGTACAAATGTATCCTTACATGTCTATCTATATATATTCTTTGGGAACTTATTTTATTACTTACCTTTGAGTTTCATTTATATTTATGTGGGGGGAGTCAGGGGTCCGAGTTCTCCCAGTTAACCTGCTTGGATTACTTGGCTGAGCTAGACAGTTCAACTCAGGCACCGAAAGCAAAAGTGAGTGGAAAGTGAAAATAGAACTGGAGTGACACAGGCAATGTGGACAGAAAGCAAAAGTAACCTACACAAGTTTCAGGGTCACAGAGAGGTTTTAATCAGGAAGAACAAAGAGAAAGTTTACAGCACTTCCAAGGCGAGTGAAGCTCCCTGTCATGAAGAAGAAGAGGTGAGAGAGATGGAGAAGGAAAGGCCTGCAGTAGTGTGAATCCCCTCTATTTGAAACTGGCGCCAAGTCTTTCTGTGCCGCCAGGCAGTATTGCCCGTTCCTATTGGTCCCAGATTGACTCTTTCTATTGGTCATTGGTTACCGAGGTTACTTCACATCCACCTTCTTATTGGCCCTCCAGACTTCCTGGTTGAGCCAGCCAGGCTTTCCTCCCACCCGCCTCGAAGCCCCTTTCTTAGTGTCCCTTCTCAGGTGAGTATAGTTCTCATCAATTCTCAATTGTTCCGTGATATTCCATTGTATATATTTATCATGATCTATTTCTCCTGTCAATATTCCATTGTATATGTTTATACCAGGTAAATATGCCTGCCCATAAAACTGATCTATACTTCAAAAAACCTACAAACAAAGGGATACATGTCAAATACACGAAGATGCTTTCCTATGAGTGCTGTGGAACACAAATAGGAATAAGAGAGAATGGTCAGTGTTGATTTATAGGCCAACAGCTGAGGAATTTTGCCATATGACAAAAGAAAAAAAAATTATTTACATGTTACATAATTTCTTATATAGCAATCCAAAATGTTCCCAAAGACAAATAAAATATTAAGACTGTGGCTGGGTGTGGTGGCTCATGCCTGTAGCTCTAGCACTCTAGGAGGCCAATGCTGGTAGATAGCTTGAGCCCAAGAATTTGAGGTTGCTCTGAGCCTGATGATAACACAGCACTCTATCCAGGGCAACAGAGTGAGACTTTGTCTCAAACAAAACAAAACAAAACAAAACAAAACAAAAAAAAAAAAAAAAAAATTAAGAATGTTACAAGGTAGGTAGTTCTAAGATTAACATACAAAATGTAAAAGCCTTTCTATATTCCAGTAGTAAAGGATTACAAAAAAAAAAAGAAAAGAAATGTAGCAACAAATAAAAGGAAACCAAGAAAATATATATATATCTTAAAAGAAAGGCTAATACATCAGACTGTGTTACAATGAAAAACGCGCAGTGTTATGAAAAAAGGGAGAAAGTAAAACACATGCCACAAATTAGTTCTTTGTGATACATTAGAATGTATTACAAATGTCCAAACAACTCTAATGAGTTGTTTAGAAAGTAATCTAATATAAAAATGGGAAAAAGACATGAGCAGACATCTCAAAGAAAGAAAACACAGATGTGTAATAAATATATGAAAAATATGCCCAATTCAGTGGTAATAAAAATTAAAGACACAAAGTGACACCATTTTACTCCATCAGATTTGCAAAATATATTACACTAATATCAATATCGCAAAAATCTTGGACAAGGCGGGCTCACATACTGACAGTGACGATGTTAACCCCCATGAACGCCACTTTGGAGTACAGCTGGACACATGATACGGACGAACATGCACACAGACCATCGGACCCACCATTTTCACTTTTAAGTATAAAACCCTTAAATTCTCACATAAATACAAGAATGTTGTAGAGTATGAAATTGCACACACACACACACACACATACACACACAAAGCCTTAAACTGACAGGAGAAATAGATCATGATAAACATATACAATGGAATATTGACAGGAGAAATAGATCATGATAAATATATACAATGGAATATCACGGAACAATTGAGAATTGATGAGAACTATACTCATCTGAGAAGGGACACTAAGAAAGGGGCTTCGAGGCGGGTGGGAGGAAAGCCTGGCTGGCTCAACCAGGAATTTTGCTTACTCGAAGTTCAAAATGTTAAACAAAAAACTAAAAAGTTCTGTGTTTGTTAATGTATGTTGAATATAACTAACAATAGTGGATAGCTTGTGTTACTATTTAAATGGACTGCTTTTAGTTTTTATCATTGAATATGGTTAGGCAAGTTCTCTCAAATTTCTAGTTTCATAGGATTTTGGGTTTTTTGGTGAATGATTGTTTAAATGCTTTTTAAATTATGGTTTATCTTCTCCATGCGCTACTGGATTCAGTTTGCCATTGTTTCGTTGTGTTTTGTTTTAGGCTTGTGAATGAGAGTAGTCTGACTTTTCTGGTATTTTCCTGTGTGGTTTTAATCTCACAAATGAGGTAAGGGATGTTCCCTATTTCTAATCTTTATTCAACATGATTTAAGACTAAATTGGCTATAATCATAAAATAGTTCTGTGATCACAGACAAGTTACTCAATCTCATTAAATTTTCTCTTTCCTTATAAATAAAAGCAGAATAATAGTACTGATGCCATGAGGTTATTAAGAGAATTAATTGAAATAATCCACATGAAACACTTAGCTCATTGCCTGACATATGGTAAACACACAAAAAATGATAGCCATGGAAATACTATTTGTCATTATTCCTTTTTTATCTGTAAATATATTGGATTGCTCTTTTCTTATGAACAAAACAAATTGCCTTTTTTATGTTATAGGCATACAAGCATGGATTCTTAAAACCATTTAGTACAATATAGTGAATTCTAAAGAACAGTTAGAATAACCAAGCATCAGAGATCAGGTCTATGGAAACAGGGGCTTGGTGCTTGGCTTAAAACTCTTGTTCTGGTGTGACATTAGAACAGCAGGTAGATCAAAAGAAAGCATTTTTTAATTATTTCTCTTGGGAGAGGGCTTGGAATTTGATTAGTTTACAGCAATGTATAGTAGAGTCTTTTTTTTTTTCTATTTAATAATCTTTGAATTTTAGATACTATGTGCAGATCATTCCTATTTCAAGTAATCATTGATGTGGTTTAATCAAAACCTATCACAGTACCAGCTTTTCATTTGTCTTCTTTTTTGTTGTTGTTATTGTTACTTTATTACCCATTTTTGCTTCCTTTGGTTTTTTTTATTTCAAAGTATTAAGGGGTACAAATATTTTTATTTAATGGATTACTTTTATAATGCTTGGGTCATGGTTATAAGTGTGCCTACCACCCAGATAGTATCATTGTATCTGTTTGGTAGATTTTCACCCATTCCCTCCTCTACCCTCCCCCAGTATGATTTCTATTAAGTTTTACTTCCCTCTATGCACATGTGTGCTTCTCGGTTGGTTCTAAATTAATAATGAGTATATGTGGTATTTGTTCTTCCATTATTTAGATTCTTCTCTTAGTATATTCTTCTCTTTACAACATCCAAATTGTTGTAAAAGGCATTAAGTCATCCTTATTTCTTCCATTATTTAGATTCTTCTCTTAGTATATTCTCTTTACAACATCCAAATTGTTGTAAAAGGCATTAAGTCATCCTTATTTCTTCATTACTATTCCGTAGTATACATATACCACATTTTGTTAATTCACGTAAATTGCAATTCTTCATTTAAAAATTGAGTCCAGCCTCATGCTGAGTGTTATAGGAAGTACAATTAAGTACAAGATGTGGCATGTGGACAGCCTACTCAAATCCATTTAAACAAAGAAGCACATGGGTAATTACTGGAACCTCACACATTTGAGGCAATCATCATATCCTCCATCCCACATGCGTATAAAGCTATGAGATTGCACAATCAAATTCACACACTTGCCACCATGCACTAATGTTGGCAATACTGTACAAACAACGTGGTAAGGTTTCAGAATCTCGGTATATCAGTGTCTTGTGTGGCAGTGTCTTGCTGAGTGACTTTCATTATTGCACGTTTTTGTGTACTGTCATGAGAATGTTAAAGCTCAAGATAGACTAAGGAACAAACATTTGTAAATTTCTTATTAAACTTGGCAAGAGTGGAAGTGAAATCAGAAACATGTTAGTTCAATTTTATGGGGATAATGCCATGAAGAAAATGGTGGTGTATGAATGGATTAGATATTCTTCTGAGCAGAGAGAAGGTATCACTGATAGAGAGAGGTCAGGCAGTCAGTAATGAGAAGAACTTATGAAAACATTGTAAAAATTTAACAAATTGCAAGTAAAAATTGTCAGCTGACTGTGAGAAGTGTAACAGACCAAGTGAACTTTGACAGAGAAATAGGAAAATCTTACTTGAAATCTTGGCCAACAATTCATGGCTCTGGCATCACAACAATGCACCCACTCACACAGCACTGTGTGCAACTGAGTTTTTAGCCACTAAGCAAATAGCTTTTGGAACACCCATCCTAGTCACTTAATCTGAACCCCAATGACTTTTTTTCTTAAACCAAACATGAAGGAAATATTAAAAGGAAGACATTTTGATAACATTCAAGACATCAAGAGTAATACGATGACAGCTCCAATGACCATTTCAGAAAAAGTTCCAAAATTGCTTTGAAGGGTGGACTAGATATTGGCACCAGTGCCCAGCTTCCTAAGGGGAGTACTTCGAAGGTATCTGTAACAGTGAGGCATATAGCACTTTTTCTAGAATGAGTTCATGAAGTTAATTCTCTGCTAGCTTGATGATTTTCAACAGGCACAATTACGCCCCCAGAGGGCATTCAGCAAGGCCTAGAGATGTTAAAAAGTCCTCACCAAATCCACATGTGGCCCTGAGGGCTGCCAGGTTCCCTGGTACTGAAATGGACAAAGTGAGAGAGCACATTAGTAAACGTATTGGCTAGTACACAGAGGGCAACAAGAAAACCAATTTCATGGCCGTGGTGAGGGTATTTGTGCTTAGAGCTCCAGGTGCGGGAGGAACGGCCAGATTTGCTTGCTCTTGTGGTGGTAACAATGATTTCCCAGGCCATTTGTCCCTTGTGTGGCAGTAGTTTTTACCCTAGTTATATACATAGCACAGCTGAACGGTTACTGTCATTATCAAGCACTTTGTGCTCAGCCAGCCACATTTTCAGGGTCACTTTAGTGGTGAGAATCTTCTGTCACTCTAGGCAGGCTGCAAACAAGGCTGAGTGCCATGGTCACATTTACAGTATCTGTTCACAGAAAGCCATTTCTTGCAATCCCGGTTGCAATTAGGGTTAAGAATACCTAGAGGAAATTGCATGTAGAGGTTTATCCTTGGTTGCCAAATTGTTTGGTCTGATTTTATGACCATCCATTTCAGCAACAGTGACCAAAAACCCATTTTAGGATTTTTAGGGATCGTCTTTCTATGATAGGTGCTTTTTCATTAACACTGATATAGCACCTATAATTGTCCAGGAATTTCTGAGTATTTTAAATATATTAGGTGACTTAATTTTCATGACAAACTGATGAGGGAAGTGATACGACTATTCCCATTTTTCAAATGCAGAAGCTGAGGCAGCAAGGCTAAGTAATTCTCCCCTGGTCACACAGCTGGTTTAAATGGGGATTAAACCCAGACTTTCTAGTTCCAGAGTCCATGCTCCAGCCACTTAACCAAATCCACCCTTTCAGATGTTTTCACAAAAGTCTGTGATTATAAAACTAAATTTATAAAAATGCTCACACTCTAGAAATTCATTGTTTAAAGACCTATGTTTTTAAGTGAATGCCCTTCTTTGTGCATTTGGATTTTTTTCTTCTACTTTATTTGTGCAAATGTCCTGAGACCTTACTTGAATATGAAGTATCTGTTCTAGATCCTTACATGGTTATACCTTGGTGGAATTATTGTTTCCCTCAGAGTAGGAAAGAGAAGAGACAAGATGAAAATAGAAAAAAGATATTAATTATAATTTTTGGACATATCTTAGGAATATCATTCAGCAAGTTAAATCTTAATTGGTGCTTTTTGGATTATGTGAAGGAATTTCCAAGTTTTGTTTTCTCTACTGCTCAGCTGGGTCATAGGCTGTTCCTGTAGGATGAAGCCAGAGAGATCAAAGCCAGAAACTGTGATAAGTGGGTGAATTCTGAGTATGTTCCAAGCAAAGAGAAACATATTTCTATTTCTCTATTAGGTATTATCTCTTACATTTGAAAATCAATTTGAAAATTGATAGTAGTGATCAAGTAATCAATATAATAGATTACTTTTAAATTGTTTTTCTAGAAAGGAAAAATAGCTGAAAGACAATTTTCATTTTTATATTCTTTGGAGACCACATCTCACCTTTGAGCATCTGTGTTCACTGTTTTTATTCATCTTGTTTATCACAAAGTAGGTTAAAAAATGAAATGTATTTAATGCTTCTTTACTTTGCTTCTAAAATTTAAAAAAGTGTTAGATATGAAGTTTTAGATTTGGAAGAAGTGTTGGATTTGAAATTTTAGCGTGTGACATTTTTCATCAGGCTTCTGGAAGAAGTAGACAGGGGAGTGAGTTCGCAAAAGTGAGACATTCAATAATGGTGATGCTGGTGACAAAGGCAATTAGCACCACAGGTTATAATCACCTTATTCTATCAGCACATTGCATATGGCCTGGAAATGCCACACTTTGGGGTTTTTGTTTATATCCTTTCCTTAAGCCAAATAGGTTTTAGACAGAAATTTCAACCATAGCATCACTCTGTTTCTCTGGAGGTCACTTATCCAGTATCTGTGAACATTTAAAATATAATAGGTAATCTAATAATAAGCAAAGGCCTTTGAACAGCCAAAATAGATGTCACAAAGCCAGAACACTAAATCTCCATATTTATTCAACAAAAAAGGCATAATAAAGGGTATTTGCTATTTCATTAGAACATGGTTGTTCTAATTGTTCTGATAATTAGAATTTCCAGACTACAGCACATTAGAAGGTGGGAGAAAGGAGAAAATTGTAAACTGCATAGATAAAAGCAAGACATACCCAGTTGACAGCTGAAAAAATGAACCAAACCCTGACAGTCAGAGAATTTGAAAGAGTAACATGTCCTGGAGCTGTGAAGATAGGTCACCAGCCACATTATGAGCATGTCATAATTATTTAATTCAATTAATATGAGCCTTAATTGTAAACAATGACCATATTATGTTCCACATAGGCTGTTTAATAAAGTAAAAGCTTATAACGCACTTTAAAAGAGATTAACCTTTCTTTTCCCCTGAGAAATGAGAAAACATCCCCTAATAATGTGACAATTATCATATTAAAATTGTTACTTACCTAAGATGGTAAAGAAGACAATCGTTTGACATTGTTCAGAGTAGCAATTATCAGGTTGTCAAATCCTGTATTGCTTTACAAGACCTGGGATGCCCGTCTGGAAATGATGGAGCAGATAAAATAAATGTGTTCACCTGCTCATTCATTCAGGAATTCTCTAGCTATGCCTCAGCCACATGCACACAGAAGTGAGATGCTCTTTATTAAACTTTCCTTGAAATTTCCTTCTTCTTTGATACCTTCATCTAATCTCTTACTATCATTTTTAGAGATTTCTGCCTCTGTGTTGATAATCTCATGGGGTTCCCTGTAGGACAGCTTGGAAATCTATTCCATCCCAACACTCTACCCACGGTTACTGCAGGAGGCAGCCGCTGAATGTAATCGAGTTACCCCACACCCCATGGGTTATATTGGAGTGATGATTATGAAGCGCCTGGTGTGACTGAAATGAATTTGAGGGCTTTGTGGTTTAGCATTTTGGGAAATTGAATTTTTAGTCATGAAAACGAAGTTGGAACCCACAGTCATTTCTATCTCAGAGGCTGCTAATGGAGTCCATGCACAAAGCTGGGACCCAGACATTATCACAGACTTGGTGTAGGCAGGTAAATGACATTAATTATTCTTCTCAGGGAGCATGAAGCTTGTTAGCAGAGGAAGTTTTCTTAGCAGCTCCCCAGGTTGGGCCAATTCACATTTAATTTGCCTTCTGAAAAATCAAAGATTTAGAAAATGTTTTCTATTTTTCTAATTGCACTTATTACCTTTAGAGCAATGGGAAATGCAAATGCTTCACCATATGCTGTAGCCGTAGTCCCCACTCCACAGTCTCATTTGTTCAGTGGCTGTTCACTGAGCACTAGCTGAGTGTTGGGCGTATAGGGATGAAGGAGCCAGGACCTCCTTGCTCTTGAGGAGTTAACATTCTAGTGTGAAGAGACAGAGATAGGACTGTAAGGACTGTGGCAGGTGCTCAGACCATATTAACAAAGGTAAGAGAAAGAATGAGGGCAAAGGGCGAACTTAGGTGGAGCAGTTACATCCAAGGCTTAGACCTGTGTGGTGGGGGGAACCAGCCATGCAGAGGAGCACTGCAGGTGGAGAAACCAGCAATTTCAGCAGCCCTAAAAGAGAAAGGGTTTATCTCATTCAAGGAGCTAAATAAGACTGGTGTGAGTGAGCTCCATGACCTGGAGGGAGAATACTGGTAATTGAAGTAGAGATGAAGCCAATGGGCAGCCCATTTAGGGCACAATAAGGTGGTTGGAGTTAATCTAAAAATGACAAACAAAAAAAGGGGACACTATTAAAGGGTTTTTAGCCGAAGAGTGGGGAGATCTCATATTTACCTTTTGAAAAGATTCTGTGGGACTGCCAAGACAGCAGGCTGGAGGGGACAAGAATAGAAGCAGAGAGCTAAGAAGCCATCACAGTGGCAGTGGTCGGTGCAGAGGTGGTGAAAGCTTGGGCTAGAGAGTCAGCGGTGAGAGTGACAGGAAGGGGAGGTGGAAGTGAGGGGAGTGGCCAATGGATTGGACATTGGAAGATAAGGGTGAGGGAGGAACCAAGAGTTACTCTTAGGCTTGGGGTTTGAACAACTGGGGGAACGGTGGCATCCAGAGAAGAGGGAGGCAGGGGAGGAAATGACAAGATCTGTTTTTGACATACACATGCTGAAATTGAAATGCCTATTAGCAGCTGTCCAAGTAGAGACACATATCTGATTTTTTCTGATCTAGGTCTCCTCCAGGGAATGTCACAGAGATGTGGTAGGCCTTAGATTTAGTAAACATCATTAAGTCGCAGGGAACCTGCCCCTCGGTGTTTTAATCTCAGAGAGTGAATATCAAGTCCTGTCCCTCCTTATCTCATTTCACTGCAAGAATAAATAAAGTGAGATTTGAAGGTGGCTGAGCACTAATGAAATAAAGAAATGTGCATAAAATAAGCACAGACAAGAGTGTTCAGAGATGGTGACAAAGTAATGATGGGTCTTTTGCTGCTGGCACCAAGGAGAGGTTTATCCAGAAATCAATTTTTTCTTTTTAATTTTTACTTCAGTGGAGTTGGGCTCCTAGAGAAAATTAAAGAGTGAGGAAATCAAGTTTTGGGAAGCTGGCTCTGGCCTCATTAGGAGAAGAAGATGACAGGTGGTCACACCTTTCTCTTCAGTTAACTTCTGAGAACAAATGGCATTGTCCTGGATGCCCAGTGCAGCTGCCTGGAAGTGTCTGTGGGCAGAGAATGTGGTGGCAGGTTATCATGTAACTTCCCCACAGTTCCTGTGCATCAGGAATTTGGGTGCCGCTCAGCTGGGGTCCCTGGCATGGGTTTTCCCCCCTGGTTAAAGCAAAGTCAGCATGGACTCTCGTCTACGGGTGTGAGGACGGAGATCCACGTCCCAGCTCACTCACCTGATGAGCAGCAGACCTCTGCTCCTTGCTGGCTATTGACAGGAGATTTCTGACCACAGGGACCCACAGGGCAGGGGGCTCCCACCTCAGGGAGCAAGAGAGAGAGCAAAAGAACCATGCAGCATGGAACTCACAGTCTCATTGTCACCTAATCTTGGTAGTGACGTTGTGTTTGCTTCATTTTTTCATCAGAAGCAAGCCACTGGGTCCAGCCCACACTCCAGGGGAAGGGGCTGTGCTAGGCTCTGAGCCCCAGGGGGCAGGAGTGTATTACAGAAATGTGTTTATTCTCTCAGTAATATATTTTAAAACTTAACAGCATCATGTGTTGTCTCGTACTGAATATAAAAGTAACACAGATGCTGTAATGAAACCTGAAAACATTCTGCTAGTTTCCTAAATGTTAATCAGATTGCTTTTGTGCGAACATCAAGAGAATGGATGTTTGGCCAAAGTGTGTAGGGCAGGTGGATGAGGTGGAGAATACGCAAAATCAGTTGAAACCTATTTTGAATTAATGCCTAATGGCGGCCCTCCCCTCCTCTACCAGAGGGCAGAGACTCCTATAAATTCTCATCTCAATCCCACTGTTCCTTGCTCTTGCTGTGGCAGAAGCATTGAGACCCACAGAGAGGGTGAACCAACCACAGCTAGGAGCTGCTTCTCTGGATGACTTAACAGGAACACTCCTCAAAGAGGATTGCAGCAGGATCGTGGGCCTCACACGGCCTCAGCCAGGCAGAGCTTAGTGGTATCTGACCACGAATCTGAGATCCTGAGATGCTCGTCCAGTCAAAGAAAACATCCTGCTAAATAATTAGTACTTCAGTCCATTGGCTATACTTTATGTGGGAAAACAAGAGTTCCATCATGAGTCTGTAACCCATGATTGATTCCCAAGTCTTGGAGGTGTGTGTGGGGGAGAGGATGCTGCCACCACTGTAGCTTTGCCTGCAGCCGGGCCTCCCGCCTCCCGCCCCGTCTCAGGCCCCATGCTTCCACACAGCAGTCTCCAGAGCTTCAGGTGCCCAGATGAAACTGTTTGGAGCAGAGTGACATTGTCTATTATCGGGTAGAGCTCCTGCAATTCCTGCTCTTGAGATCAGATTTGGAGGATCTAGAGTTTTAGGGGTTTTGTTGTTGTTGTTATAGTATAAGTTTATGGACTATATATACAACTTTTATTTATACTGCAGGCCCTACAGGATTCTACATTTTATTGTTGTTGTTGTTGAGGATTCGTTCAGAGTACAGAGAACCAGATTATACTGATTGCACTTGTTAGGTAAAGTCTCTCTTATAATTATGTCTTGTCTCCAAGAAGTGTGTCAAACACCGTGACCCCCACCTGCCTCCATCCTTCCCTCTCTCTGTTCCCCATTCTTCCTCCCCCCCTACCATGTACTAGGTAATCAATTGTCCTCATATCAGAATTGAGTACATTGTATTCTTGCTTCTCCATTCTTGTGATGCTTTACTCAGAAGAATATATTTCAGCTCCATCCAGGTTAATACAAAAGATGTAAAGTGTCCATTTTTTTAGTGGCTGAATAGTATTCTATGGTATACGTAGACCACAGCTTGTTAATCTTGCAATCCCATTACTGGGCATCTACCCAGAAGAAAAAAAATCATTTTATCATAAGGACATTTGCACTAGACTGTTTATCGCAGCTCAACTTAAAATTGCCAAACTGGAAACAACCTAAATGCCCACCAATCCTACAGGATTCTTATCTTTGCAAAATTACCAAGTCCTAGCTTCATAAATTTCACGTCAAGTAGATGGACGTTGGTTATCCCTAGTTTATATGCATGAGTCAAGAAAGAAGAACCTTCTAGAACACGTGCTCTGAACCACAGAAAACCGTGCATTTCTGTGTGTCCCCTACTCCATTTTCTGTGTACTTTACTCCCACAGCCCCAGGTAGGAGAGACATGTTTAGTAACTTTCTGGCTTACAAGTGCCTATTCCCATCCCCTGTGAGGTTTGCTGTGATCACTGAATGAAGAAGAAATTGGGTGTCCTGTGCTCCTCACTTGAGAGGCGCCTGAAAACCCCACTGTTGTCAGAGGCAAATCTATTCTAGCAGACCTGGATTCTCTCTTTATCACCACCACTGTGTGGCTTTGGGTAAATGACATGAACTGTGAGCCTTATTAGCTCTTCTTCTCTGTAAAATGCATATGAGATCATTTTTAGTGTTTAATGAAGCCCTCTTTATAAAGTGCCTGGCACAAAACCGGTACATATCAGGCACTATAAATGGTGATTCAGAGAGCAGGGACTGTCACTCATCTATTCAAACTGGAACCCTATTTGGTCCTCTCACTTTGCTCCTGCCCCATTCACCTTTCAGTAACAGTTCCCACCTAGTAGAGAGTCAACAATATAAAATGAGCAGATAAGAATGGCCATTGCCTGCATAGCTCAGTTATAAGTTGTCTGGATTTTCAGGAAAAAGGATCCTATGTTTTAAAAAAGGAAAAAAAAAATACAGGAAAAACTTTTCCACCATCATGTTAAGAAAGAAGACAAGGAGATTATGTTGACTCCAGAATTACTAGTGCATCTGTGACATCTGCAGCAGCCTTCCAGAATTTGGCAGGATGGAATGGGGCCCAGAAGATCTAGAGACCAGAGTCAAGTCCAGAGAGAAGCCTCTGAGAATTACATAGCAAGGAAGATGGGGTCTCATATACATTGTGATACCAGAAAGTCAAGTTAAAGGCTCAGGATTGGGGTTATTAATCCCTATTGCGATTGTACTGTTTGTAGAATGCATCTTCTTGTATGATCATGTTACTTCTCACAATTGTCTCTGATGTTGGTATTATTAACTTCCATTCCTAAATAAGAATCATAGCTCTAAGGTACTTGCCCAAAGCTTGCACCCAGTGAGTAATCAACACTCACACTTGGGTCTTCATTTTGGTGCTTTTTCTTTTAAGTCACCATCACAGACCTAATAAAACTGTGTAAGGCACTAGAAGTCTGGTTGGAGGGTAAGAAAGGACCTCTGAGCTCCAGCAACCAAATAGAACTTGACAGTGGGGCAAGACTTTGCAGGCCAGGGTATGTTTATTTGTTTCTCCCAGACTAGATCTGGTTTCAAAGAATGGCAGAGATCCTACCTTTTCTTGGAATAAACTTGGTTAGAAGATACGAGCAGGGGCTAGAGGGAAATGTCTCCTATTGTTGGGTTCAGCTTGTTGATTACCCAGAGTGGTGTCAGTTCATTGCACGACAGAAACTAGATATTTCCTTTTAACTTCCAACTTACCAAAGTAGGACTGACAGTGTGGCTTTGGATCAGTAATATATTGAGGATAATTCCTATTGTTTAGATTGAAACTAGGATCTTCATGGCTATAAATATAACAACAACAAAATCAGCCCATTTTTTTCTTATAAATCATGAAACTTTGAAAATATCAATAATGTGTCTGAAGATCAGACTATTGTATAAGGAGACATAGGCCATTGAATGTTGGTTCTTAAAAAGGATTCATAAATATAATGCTTTTAACATTAACAAAATGTCGGTGTCTATTAAGTACTTGTTGGGGGCAAGTACTGTTTGAAGTGTCTTATATTTACTAACTCACGTAATCCTCAACACACAAAGAAGTAGCTATTATTATTGCCAATTCACAGCTAAAAATTTTGAGGTGAGAGATTAAAAAGATTCTGAGAGTCAGAAGATGGTAACCCAAGCACTCTGATTTCAAAACTGAGTAGTCTTCACCACTCTACTATAATGGATTTTATATAAAAATTGGAGCAGCAAAATCAATCAACGCATAAAACTTTTAAAACATGAAAATACTTTAGCCTTAATTACATAAAAACCCACAGCGATATGTTAGTGCCAGCGACAGTTTTCTTTTTCTGAATGTTTAACTTACCTGAGAGCAAATCTTCATAGACACATTGTCAATAGCATCCTGGCTCCAACCTTTGCAAGGCTTCCTGTAACTGAAACTAGGTTTTCTTTCTTAGGGACAGAAACCCGAACTGTAGGCCAAAGCTTCAATGGGGAATATAGAGAAGCAACAAGTTCTAGCTCAAAGGTCTAAATAAAGTAAGACCTTTATTAAATCATTCGTCAGCCTCAACTTAAGAAAATATAGGATGGCTGGGTGCAGTGGCTTTCGTGCCTATGATCCTAACACTATGAAAGGCCGAGGCAGGAGGATCCCTTGAGCTTGAGCATTTAAGGTCAGCCTAAGTAAGAACAAGACCCCCTTTCTCATAAAAATATAAAAATGATCTGGGTGTTGTGGAGAGTGCCTGTAATCCCAGTTACTCAAGAGGCTGATGCAGGAGGATCACTTGAACCCAGGAGTTTAAAGTTGCTATGAACTATGATGCCACAGCACTCCCCAGGGCGACAGAGTGAGACTCTGTCTCAAAAATAAATAAATAAATAAATGGAAAAAGAAAAATTAGAAGGTTAAGTTCTATCTTAGAACAAGATTCGTAGAAAAATCCAGTCTTAATTTCTATTGAGATAGCTTTTAGGCATCTACAAGGCTCTAAAAGAGCACCTTTAGCTCTTTGAGGACTTTGTATTCCTAGTCTAGAGTAACCTCTCCATAAAATGTCTTGCATTGCACATGGCTGAAAGAGACAACATCTGTTTTCATGATTACCTGGGTGAGAAAGTCCTATATACCAACTGCTCATCCAAAAAAAAAAAAAAAAAAAAAGCAGA
Organism: Loris lydekkerianus; assembly: GCA_963574355.1. NCBI lineage: Eukaryota > Metazoa > Chordata > Mammalia > Primates > Lorisidae > Loris > Loris lydekkerianus. Next base: position 60,927 of record CAUYPK010136507.1, on the reverse strand, counting down.
AATGTAAAGCAGGATCTATAACAATTCTTCGAGTTTAATGCCAAAAGGACCAACTGGTGTAATATGAATAGTGACAATTTATTCTCCCTAAGAACGTATATCTGTATGCAAATGTTGACTGACTATACTATTCTTATACCACAAACCCTATTAGACTTGGAAAATGAGCAGGCAGCATTCATTACACTGGCTTTGTGTTTCTGCAACAGTTCAACATACAGTTTTAGTTCATGAATTTTCTGTCAAAAGAAGAACAATGAGAATGTTGTTTCCAAAAGGAATATTAACTTCAGATGGGAAAATGTATAGTTAAATTACACACAAGCAAAGGCACCCAGCCTATACGACACATGTGACCAACCCCGTGACTCCTCTGGGAGAGGAACAGTGGCCCAAACATAGTGTTTCCTTCTCACTGGGTCCTTTCCTAGGTCCAGTGGGTAAATGATTGGCTCCTTTTGAATTAGGAAGTGCTGGGTTCTTAGTAGGTGGAGGCTTGGAGAGTGGAATTGTCCCTGAAATTTGGCAATAGCTCAAAATCTGAACAGTAGATGTGAGAATTCTGCTCCAAACAGGCATAAGCCCCTGGTCTGTCCCTTCGGTGCCTCACAAGGTAGGAGGTTCACTTAGCACGGTGAAAACACTGGAGCACAAAGACTCATGACTCCTGGTGACAGCAGGCATCCAGGAAAGAGACCAGAAGCTGAGAAAGCCATTAGTGTGCTCTTGCTTAAGGCAATCAGCACAGAATAACTGGCCAGAGAAGGCTATTCAGGTGCTTACTTGTTACACTGTCTTTAAACCAGCCTGTTATTTCATCCCATGTAACCTTGGCCTTTTCTTTCTAATTAATTTCCCATACAGTGGCCTGGGCTGAAAAATAAAAACTAGAAATTAGCCCATGACAATCTCAGCAATAATACATGGAGGTTAAACTTAAAACCATGGCCCAGATAAACTGAATCATCCAGTCATTATTTGCTGCAGATAGCTCTGTACCAAGCCTTGTCCTAGACTCAAAGATGAATCAGACATAGTTGTCTTCAAGGATCTTAGAGCCAGGAGAGGGAGGCAGACAAAGTAGCAGTTCAGGTTCAAGGTAATAAATGCAACTCCAGAAGTATGCAGAGAGCACCCATGAAAGTACCTGATGAACTCTGTCAGAATTAGCTGGTGTATGTGGTAAGTCTTTGACAATGAGGAATGTGATAGAGACATACAGTCTAGGCTAAGAGAGCAGCATGTGCCAGGGCTCAGAGAGGAGGGACGCATGGCTCCAGAGGGCTACAGCTTAGCCTTTAGGTTTGGTGGAGAGGCTATAGGGAAGAGGGCAGGAACCAGAAAAGCAGGAAATACTTGAATGTCATTCACAAAATCTGAAAATTATAGGGCGATCACAGAAGTTGAATATCACACTGTCAGGAGCACAGAAGACAGTCAGGAAGTCATTAGAGAGGAATCCCAGGGCCTAAACTGAGCAAGCAGCAGAGGAGACGGAACAGAAGAGAGATGTGCAGGAGGTTTTGATTGAATGTGTAAAAGAGAGGCGCTATGATGACTTCCAGGTGTTTCCATGGGTATGCGGTAAATGATGACACCTGTCACAGGGTAGGAGTGCAGAAGAAACAGCTCTGAGAAAGATAATGACACGAGTTTGGGATAAATTGACTCTCAGTGTGTCAATGGAGATGACCAGTCACCTTTATTCTAGCATAAGGGTCTCGGGATAAGAGAAATGTAGAAGTCATAAATAAAGAGTCTGGAGTTGAAGACATCAGCTTGGATGGAGACACTAGGTAAGGCATGTGAGGGGCCAGAGGCTAAAGGATTCAGCCCTGAAGGCATGCGAGGTTGAAGTCTCCAGAGATGAGAAAGTCACCTAAGAAAGCAGTGCATGCTCTAAAAGCCAAAAGAAAAGACGGTGTCCAGAAAAATCAAAAGATTACCCTGTCTGTTACCACATAAAGAGGCCAGGTAGGACAAGGTTAGATGAGCTTTGCTCCTCAGATAGGACAAATTGGTTAGTAGGTTGAGGCTTGGAGGGTGGAACTGTGACCAAAAGTGAAAGTGGCTGAATACAAGAACAAGACAATATTTCACATCGTTGAACACACAGATGAGGCTTCGGCACTTTGATATAAGGGATGGAACCCAGGAATCCTGCCTGGTCTCTGGATTTTGGTCCTAGATAAAAAGTGTTAGGCAAAGATGTCTTACCTTGTTAAACTGTACAATATTCCGTTGCTATTATTTATTACGCTTGATGGTATGCTAAACATAGTATAGGGAGACTGAAGCATAATTTCTACCTTCACGGAGCTCAATTCCTTCAGTGCACAAGTACCAAGAATCCAAAATTGGATAAATTAACCAAATATAACCTTTTGTTAATGACTGTTTCCATAGAGTGTATTCTCACGGAATACCAATCACAAGACCAATCCCAGAGAAGATAGTTCTGCCTTCTGTGTGTAAATAACTGTAATCCAATCTTGATAATTTATAGCAGTATTTAACCCTCACTTTCAGTAAGTCCTTTCTCATATCTCATTTCAACGTATTCTACTATATTTCTGGTGCTATTCTGTCTCATTCTGACCTCCGTGGATAACAGATGGTTACCATTTTCCATAAATCAATCCTTCCCATACTTGCAAATGAATAATAAATTTCCTTTCTGCTTGTAATTCTCTGGGCTAAGTAATTCTAAGAAAGCCTAAAGAATTGATCTTGCAGAATGCCAAGAGGATTAACTAGTTAATGGACACAGACTGTAGGCAGAGCAGCCGAGCACATGACAAAGAAGTGTGCAAGATACTCTTTCCTCTTTCAGTTAGTTTTTAGTGAATTTCTTCCCTCATAAAAAGCAGCTTGAGCTTCTGTTTTGAAGTCCTGAGAGGTTGAATTTTAATGACTCCTGAAGGGCTTCATCTCTAAACACTCTGATTTCACATAGACTGTTTTTTCTCACCTTCTCTTGGCTTGGAGGTATATTTGTACAAAATAACCTGATGAGGGTAAAGTGTGAGAAGTGAGGTCATGGACACCTTCTCAAGGTTTTGCTGGCAAAGATGAGTTTTGCTCCTTGCTCTTGCCGGTGGGGTGTATATTGTTTCAGTGGGTCAATGCTGAATCAGAAATCATCGGAGCCACTGTCATTTGCAGCTGCATGATAAAATGGGGGCCATTCTGTAACACTAATCTCTTTACATAAAGGGAGTGGGTATTGATGCTTAATTCTAAATTGACTTCGGGTTTTTCAACCTAAAATCAGAAAAGGAAAGATTCTCAGTCCCTGGGACCATAAATATTACATAGGAACTATAATTTGGTCTGTGTTCAGCATATGGGTAGCCACCTTTAGATGAACTGTGGTTTTGAAGATTTGTTTGGAATACATTTATTTACAAGTCACACGTGTCATTTAGCATTGTATGATACTTATACATTTCCCCCACATTTTGGAAAGAAGACTAAAGTTTCTTTCCCTGTTTCCAGATAGAAAAAAATGTGACAAATAAAATAAAATGGATACATATTAGCTTTGGAACACTGTTGTGATATTTATTCCTGCCGCTGAGAAAGAGATGTGTTATTGTGGAGAGATAGACTTTGATTCACTTTGAAGACGCACCACCTGCAGCTGTGAACAGTTCCTTATACATTTTAAGACTCAGATATTCCTAGGCATAAAGTACAATAATCTCTTTGAGGACTAGAAAGAATGTTATTCTCAAAACCACAATGAGATATCACCTCACCTCATTAAAATGGCTATTATCAAAAAAGGACAAAAATAGCAAATGGTGGTATAGACGTGGAGACAGAGGAACACTTATACACCGTTGGTGTGGATGTAAATTAGTACAGCCATTATGGAAAACACTATGGAGGTGACTCAAAAATAAAAATAAAAGTGCCATATTATCCAGCATTTCTACTACTGGGTTTGTGTCCAAACGACAGGATATTGGCACGCCAAAGAGATATCTGTGGTCCCATTCCATGGCCAAGACATAGAATCAACCCAAGTGGCCATTAACAGATGAACGATGAACAGATAAAGAAAATGTGGTCTGTCTACACCAGCGGTTCTCAGCCTGTGGGTCATGACCCCTTTGGACTGTATTAAAAGTTTGTGGCATTAGGAAGGTTGAGAACCACTGGTCTACTCGATACTATCATTCAGTTATAAAAAATAAAATCTTGTGATATGGAGCAATACGGATGAACATGGAGGACATTATGTTAAGTAGAGAGTAGAATGGAGGTTACCAAAGGCCAGGAAAGGAGGGAAGGAGAAGAAAAAAGTAGCATTGAAAGAGATTGATCAGCAGGTGCAAAGCTGGAGTTATCTAGGAGGGTAAGTCCCTGTCTGGTACACAGTGGGGTGACAGTGCTTGTACATGTTTAAATAACTAAAAGAGGATTTTGACTGTTTTCATCACAAAGAAATGATACATGTATGAAGTGATATGCTAATACTCCAGTTTTATTATTAGGCAATGGATATATGTATCAAAACAACACTATTTCCCATAGATACGTACAATTCTTGTATTTCAATTAAACTTTTAAAAAAATAATTTTAATTGAAATCTTGTATTTCAATTAAACTTTTAAAAAAATAATTTTACTTGCTCTTTGAAGTTATCAGAGAGTCATTCACACTTGCCCAGGAGCACCGTGAGAGTGGAGAATAAGGACTGGCAAGTTTCACGGCACAGATAGTGCCAGGTACACTGAGAACATTCAGTCCATATCAACTGGTTGGTTGGCTAATGTGGTGATTAACTTATGGGTCATCATCACTGGTGTAGGCAATGCCCAGACAGCTGGTAAACATTATTTCTGGAAGTTTCTGTGAGGATGCTTTTGGAAGAGACTAGCATTTGAATCAGTAAACTAAGTGAAGAAGAGAGTAGAACAGTGCCTCCCTGAGGCTGGGGAGGACTGAGGGCGGGGGGGGGAGACGGGGCAGCCTCACCAGGGTAGGCAGGCATGTTCAGGGCCCAGACGGGAACACAACGGTGGAGGAAGGACACATTGTCTCCTTGAGCTGGGACACCTGTCTCCTCCTGCCCTTGGATATCAGAGCTCCTTGGTTCTTCGGATTTCAAACTCTCCAGCTTTCCTGGTTCTCCAGCTTGCAGATGGCATAGCATTGGCCTCTATATGAATAAGCTGATTCTCACTGTAAATCTGTGTGTCTCTGTGGGTGTGTGTGTCCTACTGGTTCCGTTGCTCTGACTAACGTAGCTAGTTTCCCGATTTCAAATTCTCATTATAAATTTATGATTCCCTAGTCCATGAGGAATTAGTTTCTCCTGGTGATTCACTTAAAACTGACAGATCATCTTCCTACCTAGTTCCAGTGTCCAGGGAAGAAGTTCCAGGAGACAATATCATAAAGACCTTGAGAAAAGGAACACAAACAAAAAGGAGACAGTCTGTTTTAGGGCAACATGCCTAATATGGGACCTGTAAATGATAGGTTTGGGTGATTGGCATGTCTGGGGTCAGCAAAGGCCTGACCTTTGGATCCTTGATTGAAAGGAAATGAGGACGTAATACCTGATCTTTCCCCTTGCTATTTTTCTTATATCACATCTAGAACTTACTTATTTTCCCCTGTGGTTTCATACCTGTGTCACTATCAACCAGTCTTCTGTTACTCCCCCAGCTGTCATTTCTGCCCTAAGGCTATGGAGGAGTTTTCCATCCTCACTGTGCAGCCCTCACCTAGGAAGTTCTTAAACACCTGTGCTCAGCACCCTTCTCCAAAGACTCCCATTCACTCTCACTAGGCTGAGGCCCAGGCGGCAATGTATTTTTACACGTGCTCCAGATTAGTCTCATGTTCACAGACGGTTGAGTCCCACTGCTTTACAGCAGAGCCAAGTTTGTTCTTTTCCTGTAGACTCATCAAAGTAAGACAAATTCAAGAAAAAAATGTAAACTAAAAATGAGTTATATCTGCTTTCTTTTCGTCATTTAATCAAGCAGGAATTTGTATCCTAGAGATCCAGAGCTTCCTTTTGCCTTGGGGTGGTGCTAAGACTTTTATTTTCCAAATATAACCTTAAGTTTGGACAAGGTGAGGTCAAGGGGTCAAAAATGGGATAGTTATGCTTCCTGGAGGCTGATGTGAGGGTGGCAGAAACCTGCAACCCTGCCCATACACTTTCTCCAGTAGGGCCTATGAGGACCAAGATGCTGGGGACCTGGGCATTGAATCCAAAGCCACCAAGACAGTCATAGTCTCTGTGGCTAGTAAGAGTAATGATATGGTAGACACCTGCATCACGTGGACCATAAAGGCTTCTTGGCATCTGGGTAGCAGTATTGATGGACTGAAGACCAGCTGCCCTGCTCTGAATTTATGTACTGGGAAAGTCTCCTTGGATTATTAAGCAATCCTAGGGAAGGGAAGGCTTCCCCAAACATGACTGAGATTGAAATGATTACAAGTAAGGATTCAGAGCCAGACATGATTATATTTGGGGGGGTGAGGGGGGAGCAATATGGTCTTGCTTTTATCCTAAGGATATGAAGCAAGTTCTAGTCTCTCTCTCTCACAAAAAGAATCAAGCAGTCATACTCAAATAAATTGAATAACCCTATCTCATATGCTTTTAATTTCATTGGGGGTTTTTATTAGATTTTGGTCAGGCTAAGAACTCTGAAGACTTTTTGCTGCAGGACAGGCACATTTGCTGAGTTTGTTGATAGGATGTGTTCCAGAATTTCTTACAGCAGGGCTCAGGTCAGTGGTACGATTGTGCACGGTGGGGGACGGAGAGAATGGCCTCTGGGTTTGAAATTGCATTTTCATTTGACATAAGGTTGAGAAACAATTATTTGTTCATATTTTATTGAAGACAGGGAGGCTACTCCTTCCACCAAATCTTTCCAGCTGCAAGACCCCCACTGGACAAGAAAATGAGAAAATAGCATCGCCAAAGGGGGGTGGTGAATGTCCACTATGCAAGTGGCAGAAATGCTTTCTTCCCAGAGAAGCCTTGCATGGTGGGAACAACTTGGATTTTTCAGTCAGACAGAACTGAATTTAAATTCCTACTTACCAGCTTTGAAGCATTTTTGTATTCTGAGGACCTAGCAGGTGCCTATGTATACATATAACGGACACTCAATGAATATGTAATACATTAATGAATAATGAACGAACAAAAGAAATAACCATCTTGTTCTGGGCAGTCACTTCACACATCTGAGTCCAGGCCTCGGAGTCTTTACCGGTAGGATGGGCACACTGACAACCAGCTGGAAGAGAAATTTTAGGAGTTTCTGAAATAGAAATGCTTCAACCAGTACCTAGACGGGTCTTGTTAAATTTTTTTCCTCCTGGCCTGTCCATGATGGGAAAAGCCTCGACGTACTGCGGTCTTCAGATGTGGGGAGTTGCTGCACACAATATCTGACTTTTAACCCCACACTAGACCCTGGGGATTAAACCCTGGTCCTGTGCTCCCGTCAGCAGACACAGGCTTTGCTTGGGTTTTCCGTGTCCTTTGTCTTTTCCTGAGGCATGTCTTACAATCTTGAACGGTGTCTGGTTTCCATTCTCCTTTTGAATACTTCAGGGCTATAGATTTTTATTCCATTTGACCGACTATTCTGACCCATTATTTCCCCTGTTTTTTTTCATTCAGTGAACATTTGTGACATGTTTTCCATATGGCGGGTCTTAGGGATGCATGATAACCAGATGGAGATGAGCAGGATGTAATCCCTGCCTTCTCAGTGTAAACACTCTGGTGAGAGGGGATTTAAACAAAAAAGTCGAAGAGTTGCGACATAGAGGGGTGAATTCTGCAATGGGAAAATGTAATCACAGCAGCTCTGCCCGGGGAGGAAAAGTTGTCAGGGAAAAGAGAGAGGGAGAGCACACATCCCTGTGTTCCTGCCACAGTGATACTCAGATCCCTGCAACCCCCAGCCCAAAGCCTGGTTGAGCCAGTGTATAAGATGAGATACTTACCCAGGAGGACAGGTGTCTTGCCTGGCGCATTCATCACCACAGCCCAGACCAAAGACAGAGTCTAGCACATAGTAAACACATCAGTATTTTTTGAATGAATGTATGGCCTAGTTCTGAATCTGAATGAAGCTGGAAAAAATAGAGGAATTTTTTTTTTGTCCAGAAACCTGGCCAACTACAAGATACTTTATAGGGCTTTATGTACCATTAAATTATAAAAACACTTACCTGTCACCTGTTCTCAAAGATGTACCCTTCTAAACATCAGCCCATAAATTTCATTAAGGCCAACTAATTTCATCAAGTGTTTTTTTTTTTTTTTTTAAAGCAGAGTGATTTCTAGCTATTAGACTTTGTGTGGAAATTGCTGAATACTTTGTTTTTGCTTTCAGATTTTATATCTGTCAGTAAATTAGAGTAATTGTGCACTTGTAGAGTATTCAGAGAGGTCCTACATGTTAGGTATTTTAGTTTTATTTACCTTTTCTACAAATATTAAAGGGGGAAATTCCAGAAAGCACCCTGGATGAGGCACTGCAAATGGAAAGAATCTCAACAGCTTGGTTATTTCTCAAAAACCAAGAGAATGGACTTAAGGCCAATCCCCTGAGCATGAGTATCATTAGAAGATCTAGCTAATAGTCGGATAGTCGGTGAGTTGTCATGGTGAGTTTTATGGGCCAGGGAAGCCATTTTGCCTCAACTCAGTAGCCATGGAAATCAAGCAGGAGGAGAGGGAAGGAGGGGAGGGACAAGGCTGTTACCCAGAACCAATGGTAACAGCAAAGAAAACTAATATAAAAATAAAGAATAGATCTAATAACACACATGCAGGTGTCACTGCACAATGCCTCAAGGTCTCTCAGTGCCACTGTGGTAGAATCAGAGTTTGCTGTCTCTCTTTGCACAGTGTTTACAGTGCATTGACGTGAAGACACCACTATAAATTTATTAGCATTTGTTATATGAACATGGGAATTTGAAATGTGTCCATTTTAAAATAAGGTTCAATGTTAAGTCCAGAGAGCAAAATTTTCCTGCTGTAACTCGATTATCAAACCTTGTTACCTCTGAGGTTAAGCAGTAAACATTATTATTTGCCGTAATATTCTAAATTTCTCCCAATTCATTCTTCTGCCTTGCTTATGTGCCCAAAGAAGAAAGAAAACAAAGGCTGTGTGCGTGGACCTGGCTGTGGTCACTCACCCGGTGTGTTCTGATTGGGTGGGAGAAAAGTATTAAGAATATCAATTTTATAAACCATTTTATAGAAAATCCTTCTGTGGAGCCCGCAATTCCCTGGGTAGCACCTAGATCATTATTTTCCATCCCATGAAAGCAGAACATTTTAATAAATTGGCCATTTTTTTCTAGAAAAACATGTCATAAGTCAATGCATTCTTCTAAGTGGCCTAGCAGCATGTTCTGCTTGAGAGAGAATTAATTGCATATGTTAACCCTAATGCCTGAATGTCTCTACGTCTCCCTCATCGGTGTAGGGAAAGGCCTTCTTTCCCCTTTACTCTCTCTTCCTTGAAAGATTTAAAGAGACCTAACCATGGTGGAGTTGAGTAAATTTTTATAGCACCATTCTCTTCCTTCTTGGCAATGGGAAAAGTTACAAAAAATTAAACATAATATTCCTTCCTGTTGCTTCCAGTTGTAGGCTGTGGGTGGCTCCATAAGCAAGCAATTCCAGCTGAGACCAAGGGCTGTTGGGACAATTCCAATAAAGGAATAAATGATTGCAATGAATTCTCAAGGGTTTTGTGGGCACTGTACTTAATAGGAAATAAAATGACTAGTCTTTCTTTCAGTGACTATTTGAATGCCTACCATATGCCAGCCACTGTTTTCGGCATTGAGGATACAATAGTGAACAAAACAATATTTATGAAGTTTGCATTCTAATGAGGGAGAGAGAGGTTAGCAAGGAATAAATATTATTAGAGGACAAGTGCTGGTTGCAAAAGAAGGCAGATTGAGCAAGAAAGGCAGTGCAACATGAGAATGGGGTTATAACTTTATTAATATGTAGGGTAATTAGGGAAGGTGACATTTGAGCAGAACCCTAAATGCAGTGAAGGAGGGAGCCCTGCAGGTATCTGGGGAAAAGCATTCTACGTTAAGGGAACAGCAAGTGCAATGGGTTTGAGAAAACATAACACTTCAAAAATTTGATCTCCAACAAGGAAGCCAACATAGTTGAAATGAAGCAAGCCAAGAAGTAACAGGCTGGCGTGGATGCAGAGAGAAAGAAATGCTTATATACCATTGGCTGAACTGAAAACTAGTACTACCCCTGTGGAAAACAGTATGGAGATTTCACAAAGAACAAAAAGTAGACCTACCATTTGATCCAGCAAGCCTGCTATACCCAAAGGAAAGGAAGTAATTTTATCAAAAAGACACCTGCAGTCGAATGTTTAATGCAGAACATTTCATAATTGGAAAGATATGGGATCAGTCCAAGTGCCCATCATTTCATGAATGGATTAACCAAATGTGGTGTATATACTATAGAGTACTACGCAGCCTTGAAGAAGGATAAATTAATGCCTTTTGCAGCAATTTGGAAGGAACTAGAGATTATTATCCTAAGCTAAGTGTCAAGAAAATGGAAAAGCAAACACCATATGTACTCTCCAATGAATTGGAACTAACCGATGGGTGCACAGTGCACAGAGGGAAGTAAAAGTCATTGGAAATCAAGCAGGAGGACAGGGGAGGAGGGGAGGGACAATGAACACTGTACAGGTGATGGGCACATTTATAGCCCTGACTTAAGCCATGTAGCAAAAACATTCATACCCCTTTAGTATTTTAAAATTTTAAAAAAGGGTAATAGAAGAGAGATTGTAAGGGGTAAACATATGTATGTAAATTTATATATAATATATACATGTTCATAAATGTAAGTTATATATTTACAAATATATAATATAAATAATATGTGTAATATAAATATGCAGAGGGTGCCAAAAAAAGTGTCCATTTTAAGAAAGGAAAAACTGCATTGCAATGGTAATATTCAAGTCACATTTGATTTCTGCAATTATAAGAGATACAGGTGCAATATACGAAATAACAAAAATCAATATGTATTGAATATTATTTTAATAAGTTTTTCCTTTTTAGCACCCTATGTATATGTTCACATATATTTATATAACAAATATATAATTGTGTATTTATTTTATATTTCAAATATACAACTGGGTGTTCTGATATGCGTATATGTTGTGAAGCGATGCCCACAATCAAGCTAATTAACATTTCTGTCACTTCACATAGTTACTTTTGTGTGATAAGAACACTCTAGGCCTCCCCTCTTAGCAAATTTCAAGTACACAATACAGTGTAGTTAATGAAAGTCAACATGCCGTACACTAGATTTCCAGAGTATACTCATCTTATATAACCAAAACTTTATCCTTTGACTAATATTTCCCACTCTCCCACTCCTGCAATCTCTGGCAACCACCAGAGATGTGGTTCTATGAGTCTGACTATTTTAGACTCCACAAAGAGTGACATCATGTAGTATTTATCTTTCTGTGTGTGACTTATTTCACTTAACATAATGTCCTCCAGAGTCATCTATTTAATTGCAAATGGCAGGATTTCCTTCTCTGTTAAGGCTTCCATAACATTATATTGTGTGTGCGCATCACATTTTCTTTATTCATTCATCTGTCAGCAGACGTTTAGGTTGTTTCCATATCTTGGCTATTGTAAATAAGCTGCAGTGAACATGGGAGTGTAGATGTCTCTTTGAGATACTAATTTTACATCCTTTGGATATACACACACAGAAGCAGAATTACTGCATCATATGGTCATTCTATTTTTAATTTTTGAGGGACTTTCATACTGTTTTCCACAGTGGCCCCACCAGCTCACATTCTCCCCCAGGGAATGTTCCCAGTGCACACTCAGCACACAAGTGTTCCCTTTTCTCCTCATCTTCACCAACACTTGGTGTTTTTTGTCTGTTTGGTAATAGGCACCAAAATAAGTATGAGGTGTTACCTCACTGTGGTTGTGATTTGCATTTCAAGGTAGGCATATCTTTAGGAACTTTTAGGCCACTGTAGGAATTTTGCCTTTTCCTTACGTAAGACAGAAAGCTCTCGGAGAATCTTGAGTGATGGAATAACAAGACCTTAGGTTTCAAAAGACTCTTTCTGGCTACTGTGTGGAGGGAGGTGAGTGAAAAACTGGTTGCATTTTGCAGCAATTAATAGGTAGTAAGATTACCAGAGATGGAGGTGAGCAGCTATCGCTAATTTTTGGCAGATTCTAAAACAATAAGAGTAGTCAAACTAAAATCAAAGCAGATTTATAATAAAAACCTAGAAATGTTGCTGGAGAGGCAGCACCTACGGCCTCAGAGTTGGACATTGGTCTAGTTCTCCTCCTTCAATCTGTGACCTCTATTTTCAAATTTGTGCAAAATGAGCTTAATAATATTTCTGCGCCTCACAGGACTGTTGTGGAGGCAGACAGGCCACCATAGATTCCTTTAAGGAGGATCTTCATTTTGCAATTTTTATGTGTAAGCATTTTTGTTGATTATGTCCCTTCAGAATATACTGTTCTGTCATTGAACTCACAGTGTTGGTGCTTTTCTGCTCAGTGCCAGGCACCATGCTACTCATTGAAGATTCAGGGGTACCTAGATGCTCCTCTCCCCAAGATCGTAGAATCGAAAAAAACAAATGGTCAAAAATGAATGATATGTACGACACGCAAGTACATGACCAGGGCTGTTAATCCTTGTGAAATAAGCTGCAGGTGGTCTCATCATTCCGAAAAGCAGCTCATTTATTTTTCATTTAAGACATATTTAGCAAGGAGCTCTAACTTTACCAGCTCCCTAAAATAGTACCTGATGTTCAAGATGAGTGGGTAGGAGGCATCGTCCCTTCAAAAGCGGTCAATGGCTGTGGACTTTCCTTTACAGTAATAGCTGCACTTAAATGTGGACCATGAGACCTGCTGGATGGCGCTCTGTCCCACGCGTTCCTGGTCAGGAGCTTCTCAGTACCAGTGATGTGCAGATCTAACTATAGGGCTGTCATCGGCTGCCTGATAATCCACATTAAATAAGGCTGCCAGCCATTTTGCTTTGTCCCAGAGAGTTCTTCACAGATGACCAGTGGGAGGAGGGAACAGCCAAGGTCCCCAGCCCTCGGTTCAGAGAGGGCCAACATGGTTCCCTGTCATTCTGGCCCTTGCACCGCAAGCCAGGGTGTGAGAAGGAAGGAAGGCTGTAAGGGTGGACTAGGCAAGCGCCGTTTGTTTTCAGGTTCCAAGCTCTCTGGCTGGAGGAGTATAGCAAGAACTTAGTCAGAGATGACCTGTGACATTGCAGAGTCTAAGCAAAGAGAGCTGAAGGGCACACGTATGTCCTTGTTCGAGAACAATCACTCAACACTACCACAAGCTATGTCTGTGATGGGAATAGCTAGAGTGTGTGAGCCACATAGCTCAGAGGATGCTGCTGACACATGGCACATTGTGGATTTTAATTATGTTTCTCCCTTTGCTGGAAGTTTGGGGCTGATGTTCATTCCTTCCAGTGTTATTGTCATTGGGAATAGAGAGATTTTGTTTTCTTGGTTTTTGTTGTTTGTTTGTTTTAGCATGCTGGCTGTTCTCTCTGGCATTGTGCTCTGGAATTTGGGTCCTTTTCAATGTAGTTTGACCATGTGAGGGGGGGAGCCATCTATTTTTATCAGTACACTCACTATGGGCCTTAGACTCAGGCAGAATGAATTCACATCTGCTGCTGGGGCTACTCTCTCGTGGGATGAGAGCCTGTCTGGCACCCTGGTAAAGAGATAGACTCCTGCTTCAAACAGTCCTAAGCTCAAGGTCTGGATCTGTCACTTACAAGCTGTACGGCAAGTTACTTAGCCTTTCTGTGCCTCACTGTTTTATCCACCAAATAACTGGCAGATGAGCACCTATGTTAAGGGGTGGTTGAAAAGATAGAATAATGACAGTTCATTAAATAGTCACTGTTACTATTAATAAAATTACTCAACTCTTCTGAGTTTTGCTTTCCTCATTTTGTAAAGTAGTTATATAGGTTACATTAAATAACCTAAGAGAAAATGTTAACATAGTATGGGTATAGAAATACTGAACAAAGTGTTGATAATGTTATCAATAATAAAAATTAAGCATAAGTGAAACACTTTTGAAATGGACCCTGAAGCTTCATTATTGTTTTATGTCAAAATCTGTTCTCGTTTCATTAGATTATTCAGTTTTGACTCATCAACAAAATGACCCTTTCTATAATGAGTACTATTATGTGAGTGAGAATAGGTAATTCTTTTCTTTTAACCTGATTCCATATCTGAATGAACGTATTTTTCCCAAACACGTTACGTTCCCAGCTTGGACAGAGCAGCAGCAATTTTCTGCTCTAATAGAATTTATAACTAACTAGGGTTACAAGGTAAAAACATACCAATCCTATAAATTATAAGTACGTCTGTAATGTGCACCATGCTGGTGAGTATGATAATGTTATAAACATGACAGGTGTGTGTCCTGCCTTCAAAGGGTACGAAGTCAGGTGGAAGTAGTGGTAGAGAGACCACAGACCCAGATTGTCCGGGCTGCATAGCAGGCTGTGCCCCTTGCCACCACGAAACCTGAGGCAAATTACTCAGCTGCTTTACACAGGGCCTCCTCATTTGCAAAATGGAGACAGCAATGATACCTGTATCATAGTGTTGATGTGGCTCTTAAATATGTTACTGTGCATAAAGCATGGTGCCTGTCACACAGTCAGGGATCAGAAAGTGTGAGCCATTTTTAAACATATAATATAGTTGGGGATAAGGCCTGCATGTAAATAATTAGAATGGATGGAATATGCTTTCTGTTTTATTAGGGAAGGAGAAAAGTAATGAGATGAATTGACTCATCTCTTAATTACAAATGGAATTCTGTGCAAAGAGTCCCATGTCAAGCACTCAAAGGCTCCAGATGTCTGTCTACTCGTGGTTTATGGAGATAATAGCTGCTGTGTGGAGCAGAGACAGGTGCAGGCTGCCACTCCAGGTGGTGTCTGCAGCCAGGTCAGCATTGTTGAGCAGAAGGTTCTAAACAGAATCTGGAAAAAAGTAAAAAAGTGTTTGAAGAAGCATCAGTTTGGCCCAGAGTCCCACACTCGTGTGTGTCATCCAGAAGGCCAGCCTAGGAACGTGCTGGTGCAGGGCTTCTATTCAGCAAATGGTTATTAATTAAATCAGGGCAGATTCACTTATCACATTGGTTTCTTCACAGCCTGGGTTATAAGGATGTGACTTACAGGACAGGGAAATTTCAGAAGACAAATAGATCCCAAGGCAGCTGATGCAAGGTTAAGCCAAGGTGATTTGGGAACCTTGAGATAGAAGGGGAAAGGGAGAGGAAATCTTAGAGCCTCAAGGACGCACATTAAGGGAAAAACTTCGTTAACTTTCACCAGTTTGTGGAAAATCTGGTCCATAATCACATGCTTATGATTTCCAAATGCCTGGGAGTTTTTGTTTTGTTTTGACTGGTGAATTGTGTCGGGGTAAGAGATACTTAAATATTTCTCAGTGGGAAGCTGCTCTTGGCTTTTTGAACAAAACAGTTACATGTTCTGAGTACCACTCCGTTATTAACCGTGGACCCTGCTTCCCGATGGAAGTAGTGCATCTCAGTGCTAAGACAGGTCATGCCTACTGGGAGGATCACATGCCCTTGGTTGACATAGAATCTAGGGGGAAATTCCCCTAGTGGAAAAGTTTTATTCTCTTTAGAGCAGGCGTCCTCAAACTGCGGCCCGCGGGCCACATGAAGCGGTGTGAATTGTATTTGTTCCCGTTTTGTTTTTTACTTCAAAATAAGATATGTGCAGCGTGCATAGGAATTTGTTCATAGTTTTTTGTTTTAAACTATAGTCCGGCCCTCCAACGGTCTGAGGGACTGTGAATTGGCCCCCTGTTTAAAAAGTTTGAGGACGCCTGCTTTAGAGATTTCCCTGAAGCCACACTTTCAGAGCAGTGATACTCCGGAGTTTCCTCAGTCTCCGTTAAAATGAAGAACATGAATTCTGACTTCACTGGAAGCAGAGGCTCCTGAATTTATTACTGACTCCATCTGATAATGAACAGTGACATTTCAGTGCTAGTAAAACTGTGGAGCTATTTTCTGCCAGTCGTCTTTTCCTACATCTGTGATTGGTGGCTTCTCACGTTTCCCAGAAGCTCCTAACCTATGTCTGAGCACCAGCAGGTGTCCCTGGGAAGATCTGTTGCTAGTGAATCTCTTCAGTATTCAACCAGGGGGGAAAGATTTTGTGTTTTCATTTGACTTGCACATCCCAGACAAGTTCCTACTTCCCCTGCCTTCCCAACTCTCCAGGACAATCACTTACGTTCAGGGGGGTTGGGGGGCAGGAGAAACAGGGGGTAGGACAGAGAAACAGACGAGCACGCACTGAGGAAGCCCCTGTAGTTGCTTCTGTAACCTGAGCACACCTGCAAATTCAAAGCCAAGTGGGGATGAATAGGGAGCATGGACTGGTAGACTGGAGAAGCAAGAATGGAAGGCTTGGGAAGGGTTGTCCCAGAAGTAATCCTGTTGCCATAAATGGAAGTCTGCGTCTTTCCCAAGGACTCTGAAATTTCAGGAGGGCTGCTTTTGAGAATGGTATATAGGATACATAATGATACTGTATGGTATATAGTTCTGCTCCTGGGGATTGGGGTGTCTCTTGTGCTTAACTTTCCATTCCTCCTTACAATCTGGATCTTCAGAGTTTCTTTCAGTCTTCCTTTCCTATGGGTTGGAAAGTCTAAAACTCAGTTCCTTCCCTTGCCACATCTTCTCCTGTGGTCTCTGGTAAACACGTTGCCCATTACATTCATTCCCTTGCCAAGAAGATGTGTCCAGTGCCACTTGCACAGACTGACACCAATGGACTTCACCTCCACTCATCCCACCTTGCTGTGATCTCTTCTGCATTGTCTGTTCCCCTCCATCACATCTAACTGTATTGTCCTGTATTTGTATGGATTGCATAGATTTACTTTCATATTCAACCAGGTGTTGAAATCAATTGCTGGTCTAGGTTGTGTGAACCGTGTAGTGAGGCCAGTGCCACATGTGTGTGAGGACGTCCATTCCAGGTGCTCGCCCCCACTGGCCTCACCCCAGCCTGGAGTAAAGTTCTGACTCATGGTAAATGCTCAGTGATGCCTTGTGAGAAAAGACTCTCCTTCCCTAATCAGGTTAAAATACCAAAATAAGGGTGTGTGCCTGTCATTAGGGGTTGGCAGCTTCCTCAACTCCAGTACAGCAAGGTGACTTGAGACTCACGTGTATCTCTCTCTGGCAGGAAGATGAAGTGGTACTCCAGTGCATCACCACGGTTCACAAGGAACAGAGGAAGTTCTGCTTGGCTGCCGAGGGACTTGGCAACCGCCTGTGCTTCCTGGAACCCACGTCGGAAGCCAAGGTGAGACTGACCCACCTCCCTGCACTTTCCCCCAACCATGACCTCCCAGGCCATCACTTAGGAGAAGGGGTTGGTAGGAGATGGTGATGAAGAAGAAATTTGAAATTCTCTTCCTGTCAGAGTTAAAACATGATTCCCCTCCAGCCCAGGAAACATTGAACCTGAAACCCAGAGCATTGTGAAGAATTGGGCGAGCTCTTGCCTGTCTGGCGCCCAGGACCCTTGAGGGGGTCCACACATGAGCTGGCTGTCTGCACTGGCTGAGGAATTTCTCCTCATACTCACAGGATGCCTTGTTCATTGTTGTTGTTAATTCCTAGAAATCTGAGTGTGGGTTATTTTCTCCCAGCTGTCATCTGATTGTTACAGGGACTCAGAAGTGCTTGAGCCCATTTTTCTCATTCTGCACACCTCTCCCAGGCCTGACTGTACTGAAATTATATGCCCGCTGTGACCCAGGGGCAGAGAGGAATGTTCACTCTGGTCTCTGCCTGTGTAGAGGCATGTAAAGTCTCTTCTGCCAAATTTTACGTTCTGCATTTTCAGATTGTTTCTGCTTCTCATGATCTGCATGTCTCACCATTCTCACAGGACTTCACAGTCCTTGCAAGACAGTCAGTGTTCTTCAAAGAAACTAAGCTGGTAGGATTGGGTGGGTGGGTAGGTTGATGGATGGGTAGATAGACTGATAGATAGAGATTTCTTTTAAGAGTTTGGCTTTTGTGGTTGTGGGGGCTAGCGAGTCTGACACCTGTAGGTTAGATCAGCAGGCTGGAAACTCGTGAAAGAGTTAATGCTACAGTCTGGAGGGAGGATTTCTTCTGCAAGAAACTTCTGTTGTTCTTAAGACCATTGTCTAATTAAATGAGGCACATCCAAGTTATCAAGGGTAATCACTTTTACTTAAAGTCAACTAATGGTAGATGTTATTATTTTTTAAAAGTGAATATGCTATTTATGTAACATTTCAGCTTCATTAAGACATGTACAGTACAGTGATTTTATTGGGGACATAACCCTACCTCAGACATGATTTCTTTCTGGGCCTTAGTGACAGGGTACAGTTCATACTTAACCCTAATTAAATACCTTATTGAATAAACACAGTACCAAACAAAATGTATTCAAGTGTTTTCTGAAAAATGAATTGTAAAGGCCTTTCTATTTAGGTAATGACAAATGCAATAAAAGCAGATATACTAATTTAACATAATTGGCTGATTTTATGCAGCTCTAATGTCTTTCAGCACACAAGTACATTATTAAATGATAGAGAACATCTATCACAACCATCTCTGCAGAACTTGGAAATAAATCTCTAAGAAAGATTTTACAGACCCTGCCTTTTCTTCCTACCCCAACAGTTGAACTCTAAAAAGATGACGCCAATGACTCTCCTCACAAAAGTTCACAACTAATGTCACTTTGCTGTCAAAATCTGTATTTCTGATCCATTATGAGCATCGAGACAAGATTCAGATATTCCCAGAAAGAAAGCAGCACCGTGCTCATTGTGATTGCCTATTCAGCAACAGTAAGCACTGCATTTGAAACTCTTTCCTCCCAGGAATTAAATAAGTTCAGCCACATTCATAGGCGTTTCCTCCACTGTAGTATTGTACAAGTCTCAATGTCATAAAGAATCCTCTTGTCTTCTTTAGTAACAATGTTTATAGCCAAACCTTTCTTCCCAATTTGAGCCTCTCTGCCACCAATCCTGTGAGTGTAGTTTTCATGATCGGCAGTTGCATAACAGTTTATAACCAAAGATACATGTTGTATATCAGTCTCACTGGCCAGCAAGTCAGCAGTGAGCAGAACGTGGCCTGACCCTGATCAGAATTTCCTCATGATAACATCTCTACATGTCTTTCATTCTGATCCATGTCACCAGGCAGAGCAGAAAGTCGTGAATTCCCTGGTGTGCATTTTCTCAGTGAGCCAGCCCTCCTTGTGCCTTGAATGGAGAAAAATAACAGCTCAGTGTCTCAACTCACGAAGTGTGTCAGATTTCCATTTCTCTCTTTCAAGATGAATGTAAACCTGTTTGATTCCTTCAAAGATCAATTCTTCCATTTTCACCAGAATTCTAATTAGGTCTCATGAATTTTTTGGTCCCCTCCAACATATTAGTTGGCATTATAGCACAAAGCAACGCAATTTGAACACTGTATTTAATTTTTGGAAGAATCTCACAGATTTGATTCTTTGATTTTGGATAAATCTCAACCTTTCATTCACTTCATCCAAAACAAATACTTTGATCCGTTTGGGAGAAAGGTATCTTCTTTTGAACATATCAGACACTCTCCCCGGTGCACCAACAATGTGCAGGTTTTGCATTTCATTTCCAACATTTGTTGTACCAATTTGAGCATGATGAGTTACTCCCAGATAGTCTCCAATGGCCAGAATTATCTTTTGGATCTTTAGGAATAAGAGCAGAATAGCTGAACACTTCTCGAAACCATAGGCATAGAGGCCCTGAAGAGATTCCTTTCAATTCATATGATGAAAGTTATCAACGTCTCATTCCAGTTGCTCTGACTTGCACCTTCAGGGTCTGTTCCCTCTGGGCTGCCATGTTCTCTGTCACAATTTGTGGATGGAGCCAGCAGACATGATCTGAAAAACTACTCAGCGCCAGACTGAAAAGTAGATGTTAATTACATCTACAAAATACGTTCACATCAAAACCTGTTTTTGTGTTTCATTAAATAACTGGGCACTGTGGCTTAGCCAGGTTGACATGCAAGCAACCATAACAGCTCAGTTTTTCTCACAGGACCTTTTGTTAAAAATCATAAAATAGGACGTTTTCCAAAAGGCCCACCTACTGGCAGGTCATTTTCCACATAAACCTACACAACACAGAGACATAGAGTTTGGGCAAAATCTAGAAAACCAGGTGTACGTGCTGAGGGCCACCCACCTCCAGAAGCTCCCCACTTATATCACCAATTCTTCTTTCCATATAGGTCCCAGAGGTCAGATATCAGCCGATAGCAAGAGTCAGGGTAGAGGGGGACAGAGTCCCCTTCAATTAAATGGCAAGAAAACAGACAAAGAAGAATTATCATTTTAAAGGTCTTAGTCTTGACTTCCCTGAGACCTTTTCTGATTTGCTTTTGTTCTTAGCTGGATTATTTTTCTTTTCACTCTAAGACATCTGGGATAAGACTTCATTAGATTGGAAGTCAAAAAGTTAGTTCTCTGCCATTAATGAGTCATGTGGACACAGAAATCACTTAATCTTTTTTTTTTTAGTTTTTTCATCTGCCAGATGACATGTAGTATGGTGTGATGGAAAGAGTGTTGGTCTGAATTAGAGACCAAGCAGTACCATTTCCTGATCATCTATCCAGTGTACTTTAGGGCACAGGATCTGGAGTCAGATAAGCAGAGTTAGAATCCTGTCTCCATCTCTTACTAGCTGAGTAAGGACCTTGGGCAAAGTGCTGCACCTGTCTGAGTTTCCTCATCTGCTTAATAGAGTTACATGATAACTACCTTATAAATTGCTCTCAGAGTGAAATAGGTTAAACCCATGAAGCACTTAGCCCACATAAGTTGCCTAGTCCATTGTAAGCTCTATCTAAGCTTATTGGTTATGATTGTGTTGTATTGGTCAAGATATTTAAACTGGAACTCAGTTTCTCGATCTGTTAAAATAAGGAAAACTAATTACCTACCAGGAAAACTGAAAATAAAGAGAAGTAATGTGTAAAACACCTAGTGCTGACCCTAATACAGAATACTTAATAGCTAGAGTTGATAATAATACTGAGTATACTATTGTTATCCCTTTAGGACTTGCAAAGTCTGATTTTGTGTGAATGATCATGGATCAGATTATAAAATCTTGAGCCTTAAAATTAAAGATTTAGATTAAAGATTCATTTAACTATTAAAAATATATATATATATATGTGTGTGTGTGTATATATATATATATATATATATATATATATATATATATATATATATGTGGCTTTCTATTTACTTGTTTGACCTAAGCCAGATTAGAAACAACTACATATAAGAACTCTTAGGATCCCTCGGATATAAAAATAGTAAGGCACAACACTCATAAATGCAATGATGAGAAAATATCTTTCCTAATGTCCATTTAATGAAGTGATTATTCTTATTTTAATTTTTCATTCTAAATTTAAAACCAGATAACAAGAAGAATTTTAAAAAGATTTGTGATGGGTCATTCATAATTTCACCACGTTGTCACAACTATTTTCACTTTCATTTCTTATTCTAATCTTTGTCCACCTATCCCTGGATGTTTTCAAATTTGCATTTACACTGGATCTTCAGACATTCTTCTTTTTTCCCCTCTAATGTGTTAGCCAGATCCATATTGCCATGTAGTCTCCATGATGTTAAAATTTATGTGAGTGCTCTTCTTTCTTTGTTTTCACTTCCTGTTGTAAGAGTCCAGCAGTAGAATTAATGATGTCACAAGCCTGAACTCTATTTAACTGCTTTCTCAAAGGGACATACCAATCATTGCTTGAGTCTGTGTGTCTTTCACATGTAGCAGGAGGGAAATGAACCCTGAGGGTCCTCACAGAGATGCAGGGCCATATCATGGAAAGGCTACAGTAGCTATTGAGAATTTGTCACCATTCCTGAGAGCAGCCTGCTAGATGAGTCCATTGGGGGGAGGGGAGTTTCAGTTAATCTTCCCTTCAGTCAGCTACAACTATGCATACCTCTCTTTTGGCAACCTGACCCTTCCCTTTCCATGAAATAGTTCCCCTAATGTTCTACAACAAAATTTCACAACCAGCTGTGCCATTCTTGGGTTCTTGGATCCTAGGATCCTAATGTAAGTCATGCAGTGAGGTGAGGAGCTGTATTCTTGAGCTTGAAACTGTGGCATGAGTTCCAGGTATCACACACTTTTGACCTTGGGAAATTTCTACTAAAGGGTATTTTAGGCTAGTCAAGATTCAGAGATAAAATTGAGAAGAACTTTAGCAGGAAGAAGGACCTCAGAGAAAAAAAGAGATAAGGTAACATGCTAAAAAATTTTCTTGGTGTATGAACCCTAAGAAAAAGAGGTCATTGGAAGCAAGGAGTTGGGGAAGACAAAAGCCTACCTAATGGGTACAATAAATACTCTTTGGGTGATGAAACACAGCTGTAACTGGGGCTCAAGCATTACAAAAGCTACACAGATAACCTAAAACATGTGTACCCCCTTAATATTTGAAATTCAAAAAATAATGAACAGAAGGATGACACTTGCTGAGGAAATGGAGGCTGTTTGGCACTTGGGAGATCTCTCGTGAGATCTATGTCATGGCCCACCCTTTTTCGAAGGTCTCTTGAAATTGCTGATGTTAATTGATGGAAGTGCTACTACTCAGGTTCACATAAACCCAGGTCCAAGTTTATCTTGTTTTGTAGGAAAGACTTGGAGCTATGGGAAATACAGAGGAAGCATTTCTTATTTATTTTATTAATAGTAAATGTTTATTTACCATCATTTTTAAATAGAAAATGTATTTAACACTTCCTTCATATTATTTCTTGTCTATTTTGTATCTGCAATGCCCTCTTCGGTTGTGCGGTACAATTTAACATCCAGACTCACAATGCTGGAGACTCACAATGTAGACCAGTTGGCGCCACTCTTCTCAGAAGGATTTAGGACAAGAACCATGTATTGTCATCTGGGAAGCGTCAGGCACTGCTTTACTGCTGAACTCCCTGCACCAAGATGACAGCTCACATGCAAAGAAATGAGGTCCACATGGCGGGGAGTGTGTGTGAGACTGACCGTGGCTTAAATGCTTCATGTACCACAGGGGTCAATATGTCTGGTAACAATTCCACAGGTATAGCTCTTGGGGACTCCACAAAGGACAGCCCCACCTACAAGAGTCACTGCACTGGGCTCAGGCAGGCATGAAGATGGCTTCCTTTAAGATAGTCTCCCCAATCCTGGTGGAGGCTACCAACAAGGAATCATTTTCTCCACTAGCAGTGTGCCCTGGTAACATGCCAGTTTTATGAAGTTGCCATTGAAACAAAACTAGAGCTATAACTGAAGGTCAATTCTCATACAGAAGGAGAGAATTTCACAACCCTTACCCCACATTTGTTATCGATGAAGACAATTATTTAACTACTGTAGCTTTGTCAGATGTGTCTGGAACCCTAATACTTTCCCAAATCCCACTTTCCACTTTCTTAATAATATATCATCATCAAGAAAAAGGAAGAATATGGGAATTATATTTTTAAAGCTCAATTTCAATAGACCAAGGTTTGTTTCATTGATTTTAATGTTAAGAATACTGAAATAGATGGAGTGAAACTATTTTCCCTAGTGGCCTTTAAAAACCAATGGCGTGTGTTCAGTCCCTGGACTCAGGGTGTCTAATAGTGAAGCTCTACACCGACAAAGTGGAGAACACTTTGTCTTGATGATCATGGCTTATGCAAACTGAAAAATCCAGTTTTCAGATCAAATTCCTGAAGGAAATCTTATTTTCATTTTTTTCGTCTCCTATTTTGAAAACAAAGGAGAATAGTCTGATGTCACTTCTGAGAGTTGTGTAGGCAAATTCTAAGTTACAGCTGTGTCCCTCACACAGCAAGTGTGCCATGCACAGGAAGGAATCCACTGGCCCTCCTCTCCTCTTCCTCCCCCCCCCACTTCTTGGATGCTGTTGAGTTTTTCTTTCATGTGAGCACATTATTTGTTAATCTACAAGTTTCAAATCAGCAGTGGGTACATGTTATACCTGTCTTTCCCTTCTAGTGATATGGAGAGTGCTCTCAAAATTCATCTAAAGGATACAAAACCTCCATCTTTTATGGCTGAATAGTATTCATATATAGTATATATAGATATACCATAGAATACTATTCAGCCATAAAAGATGGAGGTTTTGTATATGGTTTTGTATATGTGTGTATATATATACATATATACATATATATATATGCATATATACATATATACATACTGCGGTTTATTAATCCATTCACGTGTCAAAGAGCATTTGGGTTATTTCCACATCATTGCAATTGTAAATTGGGTTTCTATAAACATATATCCTGTGATAAAATGACTTTGTGTGTGTGTGTAGATACCTGGTAATGGGATTGCAGGATCATATGGAAGGTCTACTTTTAGTTCTTTCAGGACTCTCTATACTTCTTTTCACAGAGGCTGTATTAGTTTGTAGTCTCACCAACAGTGCAGGAGTGTTCCCTTCTCTCCTCACCCAGACCAGCATCTGTTGTTTGGGGACCTTGTGATGTGGGCCATTCTCACTGGGGCTAGGTGATGTCTCCAAGTGTTTTTGATTTGCATTTGTCTAATAATTAGAAATGATGAGCACTTTTTTATAAATTTGTTGGCCATTCCTCCGTCCTCATGAGAAAAAATTTTAATGGGGTTGTTTGCTCTTTTATTTGTTGATTTGCTTGAGTTCTTTATAGATTCTAGTAAAAATAACTTATTCGCTATTATTTTTAGAATCTTTCACTCAGAAAGAGATTTACCATTTACTTCTAAAAAAAATAAAATCTGTGAAAATATGTGAAGACAGAAGCTCAGTCTGAAGATGTGCACTCTTCTTTGAACTTTTGATTTATATTTAAGTATGTAGTGTTCTCTATGAACCTAAGATCTTACAAAAGACCAAACTATTCTAAAACGTATTGCACAAAACTCCCTCATCATGTAATATGAAGAAACTTATGAGTTGATTTTGATTTTTTTAATCTTTTTTTTTTTTTTTTTCCTCTTAACGTTCTTCAGTTACCATGTGCCAGGTGCTGGGTACCGAAGCAGCGTTAACTATTTTACAGATAATATTTTACAATATAAATGAGATAATTGTATATTTTCTCCAAGTTAAGTTTATAAAGGAAGATAAGGCAGATTAAGTGCCTCTGTGCTGGGATATAGTGAAATGGGGAGTGAGAACACCTGCTGCCTTGATTTATGATAGTTTGTCTTTGCTGCTGCCTTCTGCCAGTCTGTGAGCGCTGAAGTTGAGGACTCTGTGTAGTTCTGTATACATGGGTCACTGCAATAGTTTTAAGACAGTCTGTGTAAATGACTGTTAAGACGGTCTATTATTTCATTTCCTTGAAACATAGTCCACAGTGTCCTTTCTGATTCACCTGTGCAAGTTTCAAGTTGCTTAGCTTATCAGTATTACTGGGAGGGCTTCATTTCTTTCCATCCACATGGATTTTACATTTCTTGATTTTTTGTGTATCTCAAAACTTTCATAATGACTCACGTAGCACAGTGGTTGAAAACATGACCCTGGAGTCAGACTGCCTAGGCTGGAAGTTCTGGTTCCACCACTTAATAGCTACATGACCAGGGGTGTCAGGGTCCCTTCGTGGATGCCACATATCAGGGCTGGTTGGTCTCCGGCCCCAGCCTACCTAGCTATGTTCCGGACACGGACCACTGAGCTACCTTGCTTGGGAACAATTGCTCTTAGGTGCCTAAGGGCTATTTACTTTAGCTGGGGGGGTGGGGGGGAAGGGTGGAGAAAGAGAGTCTTTAAGGGAATAAAGCAGTCTTCTTAGAAAGATAGATCTTAGTCTTTAGCAGAGCTTGTGATCTTCAGCAGAGAGACACCATGCTGGCACTCTGCAGGCAAGAGAGGAGACAAAAGTCAGAGTAAGCAGGTCCGTGATAGAATGCACACACTCTCGACTGCCTTCTCCTCCAGCCTAATATAAGGCTGATCTTGTGCCTTATATTAAATTGGCACAGGTGTAGAGACAGCCAATTTACCAATGCTCTCATCTCTTGAGCTCTCATGCTTGTCAGGAGAGCTAAATCCCTCTCCATGCCCTTTCACCAAGGTGTTCCATTATAGAGCTATACAGGTATTTATTTCTTATAACCCTCACTCCTCCTAGCCATAGGCTATATGGCTGCTACACAAGGGCAAGTAACTTTCTCTCTCTTTGCCTCAGTGTTCTCATGTTTAAAACTGTATTCATCTCAGAGGATTATTATGAAGATTCAAGGACATGAATCCATAGAGTAGCTGCTTTACAAACAGTACATCCCACCTTGAAAGTGCTATTTCAGCAGTAGCCTTCATTATCCCTAGCACAGGGTCAGACATACCTCAGGTCCTCAGGAAATGTTGATTGACTGAATTAAGTCAGCTATGTACTGAGTTAATTAAACTAATTAGATATTAAGGAGAATCAGAGTAAATTAGATGAAAAGTGTTAAGCTTGAGTAGATGGTGGAAGGCTATGTTAACCAGTTTGATGTAAGCATTCCAAAATGTATATAAAATCATCCACGTTGTACCCCATAAATCCATTAATGTACACAGTTACTATTTCATAAAAAAATTAAGAGAAAAAATAAAAGCAAAGTGCATCAGTGGGATACAGCTTTTGATTGCTACTTGGTTCTAATTTAATTTTCATGTGATCAGAAAACATGTCCTCTGTGATTTCAATCTTTTACAATTCATTGGGACTTACTTTATAGCCCAAGTATATGATTTATCTTTGTGAATGTTTCATATGTACTTGAAAAGACTGTGTATTCTGCGGTTGTTGAGTGCAGTGCTTCATGAATATCAAGATGGTTGATAGTAATGTTCAAGTCTTTTATACCCTTACTGAATTGTTTCTACTTGTTCTGTTAATTACTGAAAAAGTGGTGTTTAAAACTATGATAAAGGATTTATCTCTTCAGTTCTGTCACTTTCTTTCATACATATTAAAGCTCTGTTATTAGGTGCATATATATTTAGGAATTTTTTGTTTCTCTTGATGAATTAATCCATTTATAATGATCATATAATCCTATTCATTCTTGGTCTTATTTTATACTTTGAATGATATTACAATCACAAGCTTTCTTATTATTTACATGTTACATATTTTCTATCATTTTGTTTCCACCTTGTTTATAACATGTATTTAGATTTTTATACTTCAAATATATCCATTATAAATAGCATATAGTTAAGTGATATTTTCCTCAGCTAATTTATAGTCTTTACTGTTGAATTGGAGTGTTCCATCCATGCACATTTGTCATGATGATTGGTACTCTTGGCTGTTGGGTTTTAGTTCACTATCTTGCTATACTTTTGGGGGGGGCCTCTCTACATTTTGTTCCTCTGCTTCAGCTTCTTCTTTTCTGCCTTTAAAAGAAATCAAAATTTTTTTTTTTTTAAGAGACAGGACCTCACTCTGTTACACAGGCTGGAGTGCAGTGGCATGATCATAGTTACTACAGCCTCCAATCTCAAGCTCAAGCCTCCAAGCTCAAGAAATCCCCCCAAGTAATTGAATCTATAGCATGTGCTACCACCCTTGGCTCATTTTTAAATTTTTTATGCAGACAGTCTCGCTATGTTGCTCAGGTTGGTCAAGCAATCCTCATGCCTTAACCTGTCAAAGTGAAAAATGGCATTTTATTCTCTCATGGCCTCCATTGTTTCTGATGAAAAGTTAACTCTAATTTTTTTCATTGTTTCTCTAATAAGTCTTTTTCTCAGAAGGATTTTTATACTTTTTTATCTTTGATTTTCAGTAATTTGAATGATGCATTTGAGGATAGTTTTCTTTGAATTTATCTGCCTGGATTTTCCTGTGTTTCATGGTTTTTTTGGTGGTTATTTTTCGTTCACGTTAGGAATTCGGGGGCCATTATTTCTTAAAATGTTTTATCTGCCACATTTACTCCTTTTTAGGACTCCAACTATTTATATCTATGTTAGATTGTTCTTCATCTTTCCATAGGCCACTATCATTCTATTGATTTTTTCTTTATTTTTCTATCTATGCTTGTGTCTAAATACTTTTGGGGAGGGAAGAAGCCAGTCTGGTTGGCAACAACATCATAGCATATCTATGTGACTTTCTATTAACTTATTTCTATATTTATTGATTCTGTTCTTCAGAATAAATGTGCTAGTAACCCCCTGTGGTTAATTTTTTTTATTTAAGATACTTTATTTTCAAATTCTAAAGCTTTCATTTATTTCTAAGATTTTACATATTCTTCTGTAATTCTTTCTCCTTCCTCGTTGTCCTATTTTTTCCTGTAAATTATTAATATACTTATAATTGTTATGTTAAGTTCCTATTTATTCAATATCTGGATATTCTGTAGACCTAATAACTAATTTTTCTCTTGATCTTAAATCACATTTTCCTATTTCTTTGAATATCTAGTAAGTATTTATTATATAGTGGACATCATAGATGATATTTTGTGGTTACTCTGGTTTCTGTTATCTTCCCCCTGAAAAGTATTTTACTTTGTTCTATCAGGCAGTTAAATTACTCTTTGACCTTGTGCTGACTTTGTCCACATTGGTTTTGCATTGAGTTCTAGAATATAGTTTTTTGTCTCAGGATATAGCCTTTCTGGGTTTTAATGAAAATCCTGCAGTAATTTCTAAACCCCTTTAAACAGCAAGATTTGAACCAAATTTTGACACTCCAGAAATGGGAACCTGCTAAAAACCTTTGCTCATTTTTAGTATTTCAATTATTGTTTTCCATTGAATAGTTGGAATGTTGCTCTGTAGCATGAGTTGGCAAAAAAAATTGAGGTGAATTTGTTTCTTGGTATTAGACTCTTATCATCTGTAGTGGTTTCCTTCTTTCCTGCATTTTTCTTTTCAATTTCTGGTCATTCTGACGGTCTCAAACTCCTAAGGCCTCTGACTCCTTAGCAGCTTTTTCCTTAGTCTATGCCCCATGGATCCCATGAACAGGGGAGTGCCCTTGGGAAAAAAAATTTAACTATATATGGATATCACCTGGTTGGCTTCCCATCTTTATAGAGTCATAGTCTTTTCAGCTTTAGGTTGCTCCCCAACATCTGAAAACAGTTATTCTTAAAATATTTATCCAGAATGTACAGTTGTTATTGGTGAGAGGATTACTTTGCTATAAGCTTCTCCACCATTACCAGAGCCTCCATCAGTGTCTTTTGCTCTTTGAAAGTTGAGTGTTAAGAGAAAGAAGAGAAAATGATTGTTGAAGCAGAATCTAGGTTGTAAAGAAAAAATTTTCATGATGAGAGACGTAAGTGTTATTTCCAGGCAGAGAAGAGAGTCTCTAGAAAAGGAGAGATACTGTTGCAAAAGATAGAGTGAATTAATAGATGGCACTGTTAGTAGGACATATGCAAAAGAAAGAGGGAGGTGAGGGCACATATTTTAAAGTAGCAAGGATGAAAAGCTGAGCATGAATACGGATTTATCGTTGGAAGAAGACAGACTTATGGAAATTGTATATAGTCCTCATTTGAATGGGAGATTAATAGACAGGGATTTAAATTGAATTCGGGTGTAGTTAATGGAATTCATAGGTAGTGAAGGGATCAAGATTGGAGGAACCCTGTATAATGTTAGAGTTACAGGTTTCCATATAATTTAATGAAATAGGGCATATTAGAGAAATAATAAATTAGGACAGAGGGTGATAATGGAGTTTATAAGAAACTGAATTTTAGAAATTTTGAATTTAAAAGACCTATAAGACATTGAAGAGGGCATTTTTATAGGTATCTGGATATATGGTTCAAGAATTTAGAAGAGAGGTTTGGATGGAGATAATATTTATGAGTTATATAGGCTTAATGATTGCAAATTACACTGTGAGAGTAAATGGGAATATGTGGATTAAGAAGAGAAGAGAGAAGGGCCTGGAAATGTCAGTATTTACAAATGCATGGAGGAAGAGAACACACCACAGAATAAGAAGGAATATACTGAGGCATGGTGGTGTCATAGGAGCCACAGTAATTAAGAGAATAGTGTCAAGAAAGGGCATAGTCAGTAGGGCAGAATCACACTTGAGGGTCAAGTCACGTGGAGACTGAATGTTTCCATTAGTTCTATTGACACGGGGGCCAGTAGCGATCTTGATGATAGGTCTTTTGATGACACATGATGAGGGCAGGAGTTAATTCAGAGGATACAAAGAGTAAGTGGCAAGTAAGAAAAGAAAGGCAACCAGTTCAGCCATCTCTGAAAGAAAGAAAATGATAGTTGAATAGGGTCTTAGAAAAGACTTCAGCATGAAAAGACTTGACATGCTTATGGGAAGATTTAAGTGGGGTGAAGAAAAAGGAGGAGCTACAGGAGAGGAAAGAGCTATAGGTTAGTGTGCAGAATTGCTGATGTGGCGGAAAGGGCTGGTGTTCAGTTCAGAGATGAGAAGTTGACCTTCAAACAAAGGACCGCATATTCTATTGAATAGGAGAGGAAAAGTCAGGGATGGGAGTGGATCTGAAGCTTTGGTTCAGAAAGTTTTGGAGAATGTTCTGAACTAGAGAGGAGTAGTATAATACCTAAACAGTGTGAGGGCCCAGGTTTGAGGTCTAGTTGAGGTTGGAGACCATGAATTTTTAGTGTTACTTATTTTCTGGATGGTGTCACTTTCTGCAGTTACCCTCAGCAGTCCCAGCACAGACACAATGAGAGGAGACGATTTAACTCAGCCAGGGTCACAGTATTGCCTGGCAAATGTGAGGAACAACAGAGAGGCAAGGGTGTAGGAGACTAGACCATGGCACCTTGGAATTCAGATTAAATGAGCAGGGAACCAGTGATGGGAGTGAAAATGTGTAAGGAATATAAGTAGGAAGGGGAGTACTAAATACGTGAGCAAGTAAGTTGGGAGGTGAGTGGATGGTTAGACAGGGGGCTGTCTCAATCATAGGTTTTAGAGCAGAGCAGCATGGTGCAAACAGTCCCCAGGTGTATGACCATGAGAAAGTGGCTAACGATCATAGAGAGGAAGCAAAATACTCCATCATGTAAGATGGAGTGCTCATTTACACATTAGTTTCCTGGGGCAACTAATAAATTTTGAGAAACTTGCGGCTTAAAACAACAGAAACTTATTCTTTTACAGTTTTGGAGGCTAGAAATTGGAAATCGAGGTGTTGTTAAGGGCTCCATTCCCTCCTCTCTCTAGGGCAGGATCCCTCCTTGCCTATTTCAGTCACTGGCAGCCCCAGACATTCCTTAGTTGTGGAAGCCTAACTCCAATCTCTGCCTACATCTTTACATGTCCTTTCTATCTGGGGTGTCTCTGTATTTACATAGCATTTTACTCTTCTAAGAACATCAATCATTTTGGATTAGGGCACACACTAATGATTTCATCTTAATTTGATTCCTTTTTCAAAGAGCCTATTTCCAAATAAGGTCCTATTCACAGCTACCCAGGGTTAAGAATTCAACATACCTTTTGGAAGAACACAAACTCATAGCAGTGTGAATGTTCAAAGCACCAGCAGCAGAAACGAAGAGGGGAGAGAGATTTCAGGGAAGGGAGACAAGGTCAAAGAAGTATACAGACAGCAAAGAGGCGGGGAGTGGAGGATGATGTTGCCAGCTGTGAGAACCTTAAAAGAGAAGGCGTTAACAATTTTTGAAAGAGTAATGATCTGAAAATAGTGCTAGGCAGAAGGGCACAAAAACCACCTTATAAGGCAACTCAGAGGTAAGAGCAAATGAACATCCTATATCTGGGAGGTCTCCTGGGGAAGCGGGGTCCTTTGGGGGGGATCTAGGAGCCCCAAGTGGTGCTCAGGGAGAATCAGGAGCCCCAAGTGGTGCTCAAGTAGGTGATGGAGCATGTTGCTCATGGAGAAAGTGTTTGAGCGGTTTTGAAGAGGCAAGAGGCTGGGTCAGGAGATTAGAAGGAAATGAGAATACAGAAGAGGAAAACAATACAGCAGAGGCATTAGCAGTGGCAATTGTCTAAAAAAAAAACCCCAAAAAACCAAAGGGTACCAGTTTTCATGGGTTAGGCCTATAGTCTTCTGGACGATGGTGGGCATGTAGTAGCATGCAGGGTGCAGGCTGAGCAGTCATTGTCTAGGACCTAGGCATTCTTTTTCTCTTAGCCAGAGTTCCTGTTCGCAAGTTCAAGCCTTGCTATCCAACATGTGGGGTGAACAGAGGTAGCTGGGAGTGTTTCATGTGATCCTGTACACTTGGGTTGAGCTGGCCCCTGGTGAGGTCCTAAGAGCCCAGAGTGGTCCTCTGCTTAAAGCAACATTGGGTTATTGTTCAGAATGGGCCAGGGACTTTTACTGTCACATGCAGATAGGACAAAAAGGCCCATTTCCTATTGATCCATATGTGACTTAAACTTGAAGGACTGGGATAAAATCTTATGCTCAGATCCTGTGAATTTCTGATTTCAAGATCGTTCTTTTATAAGCACCAAAGGAGGCAAGAAAAATTGCATCTTTCTCTGCTTCCCCCTTTTTAATAAAATGATTTGTTCTGTACAGTTTGGATTCTGTTGAAAGACCTCACTTAAGGACCTAGAAGGCCACATGTGGTCTAAGGCTGCAGATTCCCCACCCCTGTTTGAAACATTTTCTTTCATGAAGTTTTCTTCCCATTTCTACACCCACATTGAGCCTCATGCTCTACTATTTCTAACAGTCAATAAATGGAGAAGGGAAACAGATCTCCAGAGAAATAGCAGTCAGGTACAACTGATGTCAAGTTTTTTAATGCACTTGTCATGTACTGAATCTATAGTCAAGAGGAAAAAAAACTTGCAGCCTTTTGACTCTGAGATCTCTCCTTGTCTCACTGTCCTCCTCCCTACTAGAGTTATTGGTTCTGTCTTGATAACATATCAGCTTGAGGCAACACCAGCCCTTTCTTTTTATTTAAAGGCAATCTGTGTGGGAATCTTCACAAAGAATTTATTCAGTGTGTAAAGCAGCACCATAGCTCTGCTGTTCATTTGTCCTTTACTTGCTCACAGCAGGCAAATGGCCCCAGGTGAATTATGAGTAGGTATTATTCATACACTGGCACCTCTCGAGCACTTAGAACTTTGCTCTCTAGACCTAATAACTACTATTTTGGTCTCGATTAGTAGTATATTTTCTTCCTCCACCAACTTCTGAACTTACTAGTTAGATCACAAAGTCTTGCCCCCCCCCTTTTTTTTTCTGTGATTACAAGAACATAACCCTTCAAAAGTTGCTTTTACATGAAAGAAAAATGATGCATTGTGTTTGTATTAGAACTTGATTCTGAAGAACGCAAGCCATGTTGTAGCAACCATCTTTATTCTTCATAGGTATTTTAAAACCTAAGGATAAAACATATGCCATGGTTATGACCCTTTGTAGGATCTTTTGAAATTATGTTCATGCTCTTAATTGACAAATCATACAACTGTTTACAGAGAACACTGTGTAGAGATTCCAGAGATCTGGATTTGCCCTCCTTCTACCCGCCATGAAATGTTATGCAAGACTACCTCTCAGGACTGGGTTTAGGCACCTGTCACATGTGAAGCGTTTTGTAAAGGAAATATTTGAAATTATTTTAGAGGTTAAGATTTTCAGACATTTAAATTGGCAGCTTTATTTCTCTTCAATAGTTCGTTCTTTAAAGTTTCATTCTTCATAAATAAAGACCTGAACAAACTCTATGAACCAAAATATTTTTTAATCATTTTCAAAAAATAACTTGTTTATTCTTACCTTCCTGACATGCCAGAAATAGGAGATTTGCGGGGGGTTTGGGGGGGTTTTGTTAGCAGATTTTGGCCGGGGCCGGGTTTGAACCCACCATCTCTGGTATATGGGGCTGGCACCCTATTCCTTTGAGCCACAGGCACTGCCCAGAAATTTTTTAATAATTCAAAACACTCTGAGGAATTAATTTGTTTTTCTTCATCTAAATTATTTCAGAGAATGATTGCAAAGTGTTCCTAATTCCGTCATTCCTGGAGTTTGCTGCTTTTTTCTGTAAGGCTATCATCACATCATTTATCTTCCATTCCATCTGAACGCAACTGAGCTTTATCCAAAGCCTTTCAAGGATGAGAACAATTGGTTTAAGAAAGCTACTTGTAAGCTTCTCTCAAACAGCAGTGTTTTACTAGCAAGTGGTTGACAGAATTAAGAAACTCTTGACCTAATGATCTGTATCTTCTTGGAGCATTTTTATCAAAGATTTTTGCCTTCAGCCCTACATTAACACTTCACTATAGTTTCAAGATATTTCTAATTCAAAATAGAACAGAATATCACCTCTTTAGGGTGATTTAGGTGCATTGCTGCCTAAAGGAACAGAGGGCGGAATAATTGATCTCTACTCCACCTCTTCATCCCAAGAGCAGTCACTTCAGACTTGAAATTTAAATCATTACCCTAATAAGCCAGGGCATCTAGGTTCAAGCCATTTCACTTCTTTTATTTAAAGATGAAGACAGGTTTTAGAATTTAATATAAGCTGTGAGAATGAGTGAATATAAGAAGACCTAATATTATCCTTCAGCCAAACCTGTAGTAAACAGCTAAAGAGTGTTACCTTGTTGTGAAAAGCAAAGCCAAGAAAGATGAGGACTTTTTGATATTGGTGAGAAAATTTCTACAAGCCTCCCCGGTCACTTCATAAGTTGAAAAATGAGCACTGTGGCTGAGTGCAGTGGTGTGTGCTTGTAGTCCCAGCTTCTTGGGAGAATGACGGCGGAGGATTGCTTGAGTCCAGTTCAAGGCTGTGTAGTGCAGTATGATTGTGAGTAGCCACCGGATTCAGCCTAGGTAACATAGCAAGACCTCATCTCCTTAACAATAAACATATATACAGTAGAACCTTTGTACGTTGATCACCCAAGGGATGTAATAAACTACTCAACGTAAAGAGGTGATCAACATAAGGAACTAAGCCTATTATACTGATACATACATGTGGTCCATGTCTGCTCTATGAACATTAGGTCAGCTGAAGGAGGTGGTCAGTGTAGGGAGGTGGTCAACTATGGAGGTTCCCCATTGTATATTGTGTCTGGAAAGTATCTAGCCATGTGCTATGAAAAATACAGGCTGGATACTTCCTAGACAAAAAAATAAAAAATATATATGGGTATATATATACACGTATATACATACACTCATGTGTGTGTATTTTTTAAAATTAGGACTGTGGTTTTACTCACTATTCAATTTCCTGAACAAATTGTGTCAAGAATGCTTTCTCTATAAGTTGATAGTCTTGCCCAGTATCTGTGGGGCTTAACACAAAGCTCAGTCAGAAGAGTGGTAATTCTCAAACTTGAAGGAGCATAGTCCATAGATTCCTTTTTCTTTTTAAATAATAAATCAGTTTCCATTCTTCTCTTGAATGGGGCCAGAACCTGTTTTATTTTTTAATAAAAAACTTCCTTTTTTTTCCCTTTGGTTCCTTATTTTTATTTAGTTGGGGTTTTTGTTTGTTTATTTGTTTTGGGTTTTTTTGTTTTGTTTTTTGGTTTTTTTTGTTTTGGTTCATTGGGATTCATTGAGGGTACATAGAATTAGGTTACACTGATTGCGGTTGTTAGGTAAAGTCACTCTTGTAATTGTGTCCCACCTCCAGGAGGTGTACCATACACCGTGACCTCCCCATTCCTTTCCTCCCCTCTCCCCATCCCTTATTTCCCTACTCCTCACCTTGCACCACACGCCTCTTATGCAGGTGGTCCACAGCCCACATTTTAACAAATTGTGGCAGAGCTAAGTTAGCAGTCATTGGCCTTACACACCAGTTTTGTCATCAGAAGAATATCTGCAATGGCATTATAGCTAGCCAGGTTTGGTGTGCTGGTGTTATCCCTGAACAAAGTATAGCTATGACCTTGAATAAATTAGTATCACACACAAACATAAATGCTCCAAACATAAATGTTCCCGCATCCTGCCATAGATAGTTTCCAGTTGCTATAGGAATGAATAGACTCCCTGAGTTCCAAAACATACAAGTTTAATAGGAAGCCAAACATGGCTACCATTTATGTTTTGTTCACTGAGAACATAAGGATAAATCCCATGGGAGAGCAACTGACTAATTTGGAGTATTTATCTTCATAGGGTCTGACAGATTTTGCGTAGGTCACCATGAACAAATACTTTCCTTTTAGAGGTGTGATGTTGCTCCATCAGTTTCTATCAGTGTGTTCCTTCTCTCTGGTGCTGCCAAGTTAACTCAGCCGTTATGTTCCAGAGATAACTCCTGGTTATTCAGGAGGGGGGAGAGAAAAGCTGTTGTCCATCATGCAATACCCCTGCCCTAGCCTCAGTTAGTGATTTCACAGAGCAGAAGAAGGGATCTCAAGGTGAAAGCCCAGGCATGTGAACTTGGATGGTTGGGCAGGGGCAGCGTTGGACAGGGTATTTTCTGGACAATCCCACGAGATCCTGAGTGATGGATTAGGTTCAATTTGGAAGAAACTGAGTCTCCTAATGGTTTCCTTGTGTTTACTGGAGCTAGCTCATGCCCTGGCTGAAAAGTATCTATGACTTCAACTGGGGAAGGTTTGGAGAGAATGAGACCTGATATGACTCCATGGTTCACTGAGCATTTTGATTTTACCCGTCCTCTCTACTTGCAACTCTTTCCAATAAGGATGACATGATGGAAGAGGGTGCAGTTCAAGGAGAGGACAGGTCTCTCCATTGCCATCCCACTCAAGCAGTGCCGATTACCAAGTGAACGTTTTTTAACTCCTGTAGTCGCTGACCAGCAGTGCTAAATCCCTGCCCAATGTATATATTGTTAAATGTCTATGATGAGTGTTACATGCTCCCTGGCAGCCAGGATGTGTAGTACTGATCCTGGCAGGTGTAGACACCTGGTGCTGGTAGTTTAGCTCAGACCCCTACACAAGGACTTGAGGGGGTTCAGTGCCCGTAACACAGTGGTTACAGCACCAGCCACATACACCAGGGCTGACAGGTTCAAACCTGGCTGGGGCCAACTGCAACAAAAAACACAGCTGGGCATTGTGGCGAGTACCTGTAGTCCCAGCTACTGGGAGGCTGAACCAAGAGAATCACTTAAGCCAGTGGTTCTCAATCTTCCTAATTCCGAGACCCTTTAATACAGTTCCTTATGTTGTGGTGACCCCCTACCATACAATTATTTTTGTTGCTACTTCATAACTGTAATTTTTGCTACTGTTACAAATCATAATGTAAGTATCTGATATTAGGCAACCCCTGTGAAAGGGTCGTTCAATCCCCAAAGGGGTTGCAACCCAGCAGGTTGAAAACTGCTGCCCTCTACTGAGGGCAACAGTGAGACTCTGTCTCAAGAAAAAGAAAGAAAGAAAAGGGGGCTAGAGGGAATGAGATCTAACTCTCAATGGAGAGATAACAGGACTTATTTCTTCTTGGAGAAAAATATTTATAACAATTATTTCTACAAAGGCTTTCTAAAACTGCAAATTTTAGGTACTCCTGCCAATTTTTTTTTTTTTAATCCAGAACTAGTTTCTAGTGATTTGCCTATGTCTCTCAAAGAAAAAAAGAAATGCCATGTAGAGGCAAAAAATAAAAACTGCATGTCCACATTGGAATTTGGAATCCATTTGAGAGTGGGAAGAAGGCACTGAGGGAAAAAATTTTCAAAACGTTTGGAAGACAAGCTGTTGTCTGTGCCCTTCATTGCCCTGACCTTTGTGTCCACTTCTGATCCTGAATCCATGAGCCTCTGAGACTGCAGCCAAGGCAGAACCTGACACATTTCAGATGCTACCGAGGGGCAAATGATGCTGATGACAATTGCAGCTAAGGGGACGGCCCTGCCTCTGGGCACTCAGTGTGTCTGTTCTGTCTGTCAGCCTTCAGTTCCAGCCTGGCATTTCCTCAGCTCTTGTGGTGCCTCACAATGCTTTTCTCAATCTTCCCCTGCCTGTTGTGCAATGAAAAGGCCGAGAGACACAAATTCTCTCACCCTGCAGGGCACCGCTGCCTTGTTAATAGAGAACAGCCTCACCATGGTTTCTAAATTCTGTAACATCACCACATCATCACTCCAAAGGAGGAGGAGGCAAGCAGACTAGCAGAAGAATAACGTGGTAAATGCAATGCTGGCCTGTGTTTCCTTCCAGCAAAACTAAATTAAACCAAGCTCCAGTGGAAAATATAAATGTTAGCCTGAGATTAGACTCCCCTGCTCTTATACCTCAGCATTCACCTGCTCTGTCTGTGCCTCTGCCTGTCTGACCTCATCCCAACTCCAGCAACCTGTACCATGCCTTCCTCCCCAGCCGATGTGCACGGCTCTACTTACTCATGGGGCACTTTGGTTACTTCATCTCCTTGTTGACATCCTACTTTTCCTCTGTCCTGATCTACTTTTCTGATACTAATCTTCAGAATAACATCTTCACCATTTCTCATCAGAGTAGCCAATGAAACCTAGAATTCCAGGGACTCCAGGTACTTAGCAAGTGTCCAGTGTCCACAGAGCTTGTTGTAGTACCTGCGCTACCATTAAGTCACAGTTTTCTTCACGGGTATATAAGAGTCGGTGCTGCAGGTGTCTCTGTCTGTCAGCAGTGGGTGTTAGTTGCTGCTCGTCAACACAGCCTGTTTCTCCAGGTGCACGTGTTCCAAGTTCCCACCTATTGGCACCTTAGTTATTTAACATGCCGTCCATGCGCTGCGGGGCAGAGAGGGAAACTTGGCTCAGCAGAGAACTAAATCAGCCCTCCAGCCTGTCACTTCTGCTTTTTCCCAGTAGGCAGTCTTACAAGCCAGCTGCCCAGCATTTTGTCTCTGAGTCGTTGGCTGCCTCCTCTTCCTTCAAAAAACAGCAAGCTTTGCAGCACACATTTTCTCCAGGTTCTTGATAACGTTCTTCCTACTGGTGCTTGGCAGGGTGGTGTCCAGAGCACCTCAGCATTACTTTTGGTTGGGGCCATATCAGGCAAAGTCATAAAAACTACAATCATATAGATCTCCAATTAAGTTATTTATTTGAAAAGAAATTTTTAACATTTTCATGAACAAACTCTTTAAAGATGGATGTAGATTGATAAACACTTACTACCAGGAGCCTGAAGTTGCTTGCTTATTCTAGTTGTTCTGCGATCTCTCTCATGCAGGAGTCACAGGGCTCCTACCTGACAATTACCTGGGATCTTTTTTTTAAAGCACCTACCTAGAGAAGTGTTTTGGGAATCTGAAATATTAGCGATCTTACCTAGGAGGTTCTTGAACTAATTTCTGCATTAATATTTCTGGAACAAGCCTACATTAATTTTCACTCTTGTAAGAAATCTCTGAGCATTTTCAAAAAAAAAATTGATGTTGCAAGTGCTCTTGTTACTTGAGTTAATAAATACTATCTCTAGAAGAGGCCTGACTCTGATGCATCTGTCAATTAGGATCAGTTAAACTGCTATATGTATGGCCATTTCTGGGATGGGCAAAGAAACAGTGACAGTGGGTGTTTTTTTAGCTCTTCATCACTTCGGATCTGCATTTATCTTTTGTCACAGGGTACTTGTCCTGCAATTTGGATTCCCTGCTTCTAGGTGGCAGTAGTACCTCCCTTAGCTGCAGCAAGCGCTTTTTCTTAGGTAAATATCTAAGCCCCCTAGAGCAAGTTT
The DNA here is from genome assembly GCA_963574355.1 of Loris lydekkerianus. Taxonomy (NCBI): domain Eukaryota; kingdom Metazoa; phylum Chordata; class Mammalia; order Primates; family Lorisidae; genus Loris; species Loris lydekkerianus. The sequence continues at coordinate 20,995 of CAUYPK010136507.1, read as the reverse complement.
TCATTTTATTTCTAAAAAAACCCCAACACCTTTCTGTAATTTTATAACCCTTTTCCTTGCATATGATGGATTTATTCCATCCTTTTCCTTCTGAATATTCGTCTTGTGCTGGAGTAAACCCTGGGCCAGCACAGCATCTAGAAATTGCTATTGCTCTACTCACGGCTGTGAGCTGGCTTGTCTGCTTTGTCTCCTGGAGCCCCAGTAGTATCTTTCCACCATCAGTTCTCTCAGGGGAGATTGTTCATGCCAAGAATACAGAAGCACCTGCAGGCTGTCTTTATGCTGAAAGCATTGCATTTCTGTGGTTTATTCTTCAGACATCAGGAGTCTTCTTTATTTCTTTTTTTTTTTTTTTAAGACATTGACATCTTCCTTTTCTCCTCTCCCCAAAATAAATTATTTCCATCTATAAGTTTAAAATGGGTTATAAATTACATGTAAATTGTAAATACTTTACTATTTACATATAGTGGCTTTTGTTAGCAGTGCCCAAGCAAAACTAGAGCTCAACTATTGGGAATATATATTTTATCGGAAAGACTATCTTTTATCATAACAAACTTTTTAAAAAATTGAAGCAAGGTTTTATGCATTTTAACCTCATTCCATGCTAGCAGCTTTTAACACAAACAGGCAAAGTCTATTCCCTAAAATGTGTAAAAAATCTGAACATAACACATGTTTAAAATCTGTACATGGGTGTTCATGGTTGCAGCATGCCCTATCACGTCCAGAGTTGAATTCCCTTCTGGAAGAGAAACCTTGCATCATGAATTGGTCTCAGATTTTAGTACTACCTAAAATGGACGTGATCTCACTTGCCAGGAATATAGATTTTAAAAGCTCTTGAGCCCTGACAGTCCCAGTGACTTCAGTCCCCAATTTTTATATTCCCAGTGGCCATTCTAAAATAGAAACTCATTCTGAGGAGTCAAGAACCTAATATGAAGTCTTTAACTTCACTTAAGGTACAAGAGTTGGGAGGGAGGTACCCCAGTGGGATTAGCATTCTGCAACCTTAGGGTAGGGGTGGGAGCCCTCTCTTCTCAAATAGTATTGAAGTATGGGAAGAAAGAATTGAGTCTGAAATTTAGAATTTGTATGTTCTTCCCAACAGTGTGATTTTGTAGAAGTTTTAGCCTTTCTGAGTCTTTTTTTTTTTCATCCGAAAAATGGCTACAATTTCATTCTGAAAATGGTTGAGGTAAAGGTTAATTAAGATAGTAATTATAAAGCATTTAGTGCAATCCCTGGTACAGTTATATAGATAAGTACATAAATGTATCTTACATTTCTGATGTATTCTATTTTTTCTTTACTTGCTCACATCAGTTTTACCTATTTCCTGCACATCTTAGTTGACCTACCTCTAATATGGTTGTAAAACCACCAGCTTATTTTTGTAGAAATCCAGAGCTTCAGATTTAAACATCTGCTATATAACTTTCTTCATTATAAACCATGAATAACTTTCCAGAAGTGACAAAGGTATATATATTTAAAAAGCAATTAACTGCATAAATACTTACATAAAATGTGGTTGAGATGGTGTGCAGGTGTTAATTAGTTGATGACTGACTTTGCCTTTATACAAACAATTATGTATTATCAATTATTGATTGGAAGTCTGTAAATGAGCTCATGTCTTCTCTAGGTGGATGAGATAATGTCTGTAAATTGTTTAAAGCTCCTGAAACACAAACTACATATGCCAACTTCACCTATCCTGATGCTTTCCCATGAAAAGTTGGTCTCATCCCATCCCACTGTATCTAGTGGGGCCTGGGTGATCTGAGAGGCTTGGGATGTCTTTTCATCCAAGTTTTTTAGTAGGACTATATCAAGCCATTACAGGGAGATGGTAATCAGTCCTATTTGAAGCATCATGGTGAAATGGCATAAACATAGTACATGCAGAAGCCACAACACAAAGGACTGAGTTCAGCTCTGCCTGTCACCAGTAGATGTAGTGCCCCTGGAAAAATAGACTCTCTTTGTCCACACAATTTGAAATCTAGAGCCATGATAATGAATACCAGCTATATTTATCACCAGACTAGATAGTCTCAAGTAGCATGGATAGAGCATAAAGGGGACAAGTGGGATACTGTCCTTATTGATAAAATTTGGAAGTTGTAAGGATTACCCCCTGAATAGGGACATCCTTCAAGTAGCCCCACCTCTACTCTGCTGCTGCTTTCTCATCGTTCTCCTGTTTGGTTACCACCCTGCTGGCCACCAAGAGGTACCTTGCTCCCTTCAACTTTCTGGGTCACTTGTAGACCAGATTTCTTTCCTTAATTTGTTTTAATCAAACCAAACACACTATAACTTAAAAAAGAAAATTGTTGAACACTGAGGAATAACCCAAGAAAAAATGAAGATGGAAGGTCCAAGATATTCCAAGGTTCCGGCTTAAAGGTTCTGATTCTTAAACAACATGCTCACTTCTGCTGCCCCTGTTTATGGGATCCCAGAGAAAAGTGTCACCCACCCAAGTGTCTTGCTTCCTACCTTCAGACCCATCTGCAGTTGGATGTTCTTGTAACATCTGTTCCCAAGAACACCCCTCTGGCTATCTTGATTCTCCATAACGGGATCCAGGAGTGTGAAAGTGACTTCTTGCAGACCTACTGTGTTTCCTTAATTCTTGCCTCTGTTCTCACTGTCCCACTTTTGTTTCAGGTGATTGGCATTAGGCATTACTTGACCAGCTGGCATGCCCCCATGGCAGTGTGGCTGCATAGAAGTGTGCAGTGCCATGTTGGTAGCATTCAGCTAGCTGCTCAGTCCTGGGATTAGGGTGGGGGGTATAGGCAGCAAAGTCAGTGAGCAGAAGTTATCCACTCCTTCCTCCTTCCTTCCCCACTCCCCTTTCCCATTCACAAGACCCTCATGTCCTTGCCCTTTTTCTTTGAAGAGTTGAGCAAGAAAGCAAAGGGAGGCAAGGACAGAACTTCTGTAAAGCTCATGACTTAAACTCCTGCTTTAATTAACGTAATTTTAAACAGAAGATATAGAAACTAGAAAGAATAGCTTTTCTATCCTGATTGTTCATTAAACAAAAATGTGAGTTCTAGGGCAGCGCCTGTGGCTCAAGGGGTAGGGCACCAGCCCCATATACTGGAGGTGGTGGGTTCAAAACCAGCCCTGGCCAAAAACTGCAAAAAAAAAAAAAAAATTACGAAAATGTGAGTTTTTAACTAGGTGCAGGAACTCTTTCTTGTCCAAATAAGAACAGATTCTCTTTATGCTTCAGGCCAAACTTATCTAATCACAACAACCCTGAGAAGGTTTTTGCTGAACTTTATATACCAAACATTTCAATTTATGTGTGTACATGTGTATGTATGTGTGTATGTACATATAGTACAAGTGTTTTGTGGTGTGGATGAATTGTATAATGCTGAAGTCAGGGCTTTCAGTGTATCTACCCCCAGAGTAGTACACCAATAGAAAAGTATTTATCCCTCTCCCTGCTTCAACTCTTCCCCTTCCGATGACCATATATACTCATCAATTAGCTCCACTATCTGTGAAGATATGTGGGGTTTATTTTTCCATTCCTAAGAATATGTCACTCGGAATAACGGTCTTCTTTTCCGTCCAAATTGCTACAAATGACATTATTTCATTCCTTTTTACAGCCGAGTAATACTGCATGGTGTGTGTGTGTATCCGCTCATCAGTTGATAAACACTTAGGTTGATGTCATGTCTTTGCAATTGTGGATTGTGTTGCAATAAACATTCGGGTGCAGGTGTCTCTTTGATATAATGACTTTTTTCCCTTTGAGTAGATATTCACTAGCAGATTGGTAGATAAAATAGTGTACTTTTAAGTCTTTGAAGAATCTCAGTACTGTTTTCCAGAGAGACTGTACTAATTCACATTCCCATCAGGAATATATAAGCATTCCTTTTCATCAAAGGCTACTGATTTGTGGACGTTCATTTTGTCTTCTGAGACATTACTGTATTTTTTGATCATTTTCGGGAGTCTTGTGGTTGAGTCTTTGGGATTCTCTAAGTATAAGATCTTATCATCAGCAAAGAGGGAGAGTTTCCCTTCCTCTGTCCCCATTTGGATGCTGTTAGGCAAATATTTAATAATGGGATTGCTGGATCGTTTGTTAAGTTCTACTTTTCCTTTTTTTGAGAAACTTCTATACTGTTTTCCATAATGGCTGTGCTAATTTGTATTTCCACAAATAGTATATGAGTTCCCTATTCTCTGCATGCTTACCAGCATTTGCTACTTTTTTTTTTCTTTTTGATACTAGCCATCTTAACTGGGATGAGATGATATCTCATTGTGGTCTTGATTTGCATTTTCCTGATGATGGGTGAGGTCATTGATTTTTTCACATACTTGTTGGCCATGTGTATGTCATCTTTTGAGAAATGTTTATTCAGGTCATTTGTCTACTTTTTAATCAGATTATTTACTTTTTTGCTGTTAAGTCGTTTGAGTTCTTTGTATATCCTGGATATTAATTCCTTATTGGATGAACAGTTTGCAAATATTTTCTCCCATATTGTGGGTTGTCTCTTCACTCTGTTGTTTGTTCCCTTTGCTGTGCAGACACTTTTTAATTTGATATCATGTATATCTATTTTTGTTGCCTGTGCTTTTGAGTTCTTAACCATAAAACCCTTGTCCAGACTGATGTCCTGAAGTGTTTCCCCAATGTTTTCTTCTAGTAGTTTTATAATTTGGGTTCTTACATTCAAGTCTTTAATCCATCTTGAGTTACATTTTTGCATATGGTAAGAGAAAGGGGTCTAATTTCCTTCTTTTGCAGATGGATATTCCATTTCCCCGGCACCATTTATTGTAGAGGGTGTCCTTTCCCCAACGTATATGTTTAGCACCTTTATTGAAATCAACTTAGTTCTCTTTATATTGGACCTGCAATGACCTTTCCAACATACTAATTTGATTATGTCTCTTCCTAAATAGCTGTCTTTAATGGCAACCTATTGCTTTGAAAATAAAGTCCAAACTGTTCCTTGACAAGACTCAAGACCCTTGTCAGTCTAATCCCTCCTTCTTCCTCAGCCTCATCTTTCACCTTTCAGTGCTTGCCTCCCCCCCTTCTTCCTCACAATCTCTCCCTTTCTCTTCTCCCTTGCTTTTCTCCCTTGCTTCCCATGTCTTTCTCTCCCTCTTTCTTTCTTTTTTCTCTCTGTCCCTCTGTATCTCTCTCTCCTTCCCTCCCTTTGTGTCTTTCTCCCTCTTCTCTTTGTCTTGCCCTCTCTCTCTTCTCCTCTCTCGTCCTCTCTCTCCCCTTCTCTCTCTTTCTCTCTTCTTCTCTCCAATCCACTTTACGCTACCCGTCTTCAACTTGATGTGTTTGCTCGCATACTTTCCTGCTCACTTCTAGGCCCTCATACTATGCAAAATTGGTCATTTCCTTCCCCAATATTCCACTAGATCACACAATCCTGAAGGACTGGGACAGGGATTTTGACTTATCCCTGTACAAAATAGGAACTTTAAAAATATTAGATATATAAGTGAATATTTAAGTAAATTATTGATGTTTTGATTTCACTGCACTTTGTCGAATATTATCTGACATTTATTAAGTAGTTACTGTATGTAAGACCTTATTTTAAGCTTCTTTAAACATATCACTTCAGTTTATTCTGAAAAGTAGGTACTATTATATCTCTATCATATGGATAAGGAAACTGAGAGTCATGGATTTACCTGCCTCAGTTACCAGCCTAATGTCATTCAGCTAGTGAGTAGTTAAATAGAGGCAGTTGTAAACCAAAGTGTTTACTTTTCACCCATATGCCCAATATTGTGTGCACAGCTATCGATGCACTCACAAGATGTGTCACTGAGGCATGGTTGTGGGCAAACCAGATGGATTAAGAGAAACTAAAGGGTTCATGACACTGGGAAAAGACTTTTTGAGCAATATGCAGAAGAGTTGAGGCAGGGGCTCAGCCGGGCAGGTGAGTGCTGGAGGCTTTTTGTCCATAGGTGTAGCCATCAGCAGCAGCATACTCCTGGGTAGTATCAGGGGACACAATGTCTATTTAAGAAGACTTGAGCTGAGCCTTACTGTTCTATGTATCAAGGATACCAATAATACAGTAAGACAGATTTTTTAAAGGGACCAACAAGATAGCGAAACAGAGAGACTTCAATGCATCAAGAGCTACATGAGCCAAAACAAACTACAGTTAACAGTGAAGTGTAGAAGTACCTCCACCTTACATGCTAGGGTGGGCTGAGTACCTGTTGCAGGTGCCAGGTAGAGAGATATTAAATGATGGCAAAAATAGGGCTGCAGAGTCCTAGTAGGTAGAGTTGGTAAGTCTCAGAAAAATATGCCATTACATAGATTTGTGGGCATGGAGGGTGTTCAGGCTTTGCCTCCAACTGTTTTCCACATAGTAGCATTAAATGAATACTAGCTCCTGGCTTGTCCAATACCATGGCATCTCAAGGTTTTCTGTAGGACACTTAGAAATGTAGTTCTTCTCTAGGCTCAAGACAGGGTTGGGGAGAATGATGAGAGCTATTTCAGAACAGATGTCAACAGAGTCCTTCTCTCCGTGCTGAGAATCATCAAACACTCACCCCATGCTCGCCAGGCAGAGTGACTGAGGCACGGGCTCCAATGCACAGAGACAATGAGCTGGCCTCCTGAGGGACTCTCACGGCTACAAATAAATTAGCTTTGATGGACGAGTGGCCTTTGCTCATTCTTCAGGAATGTGGAGGTGTGAGCTCAGCCCAGTGTGGAGTTTAATTAAAGATGGCAGCTGGCACAGCAGGTCAGATGGCTCTGTGCTCTGCGCGCCATTCATATCCCAAGTTGCTAGTTGCTTTTTTTTTTTTCTCCAGATATTCCTGTTGCCCTTTTCCTCTTCTTACTACTGCCCATGTTCTGTGTGCCGTTGGAGTTGCATGACCTTATTCCTAAGGACAGAGAGTCCAGGCAGGGACCACACTGTAGAGAGAGAGGAACTAAACAGTGAAGAAACTGTGTAAACTACCGGCAGGTCTGGTGCTCCAGTGTGAGATGCTCCTTCCCCATGCATGCCATCTCCCTGTTTAAATGTACCGGTTTCCACTGGTAATGAAATCATGACCACGTGGAGACTTCCAAACCCTGGATGGAAAGGACTGATCTAATATCAGCATGCCTGGCATCTGTGTTGTCTATCGATGGTCCTCCATCAGCACGGATGATCCTGTCACCTTTCCCAGAAAACCAGACACATGAAGCAAAGAAAGCTGGCAGAGAGTCATGCAGTCTCATCTGAAGGCAGGCTCTCTAGCCCTTGCCTCTATAAAGCGGTGGTCTGTCTTTAATAGAATGGAATAAACAGGTTTGTTGTAAAAGAATGTTTGGCATCAATGTTTGGCAATTAACTTGGCCGAAAAGCAGCCTTTGAAGTATCAACTGTAATTTTCCTGAATGGAAAATCTCCAGATCGCATGCTCTTGTGAAGCAGAGGAGGAGGAAACAACGAAACCCCAGCTTTTATGCTTCCCGTTCTGGGGACATAAAATCCAGGTAGGCTAGGAGTGATAGAAAAATCTCTGTAAAATCTCCTGAGATGGCATTGAAATGGTGTCATATTCTCGGAGACGAAGCTGGGTAATGTATGGTTATGTCATAAGGTCTTTACGGAAATGCTTTATCATATAATTGAAAGCTACTTGTAATGATGCTATATGTGCACTAAAAACACTTCCTGGGCATTAAGTTCTGCCCTTCGTCACCAGCTGCCTGCTTGTTCATGTCCCATACAAATGAGTTAATTACCTGCTTCCGGAACAGACTTTGAAAACAAAATTGAAACAGATATAAAATAAAGGCTATAATCCTTGTGTTATAGTGTCTTCTTGGTTAATTTATTTTAATAAAAATAATTGGGAAAATTTCTGTAATGCCAGAATTCTAAGAAGACTAGATTTTTAGGGCCCTTGAACAGAAAAGTTATTTAAGTAGAAAAGTACCCACGCAAATCCTTAGTAAAAAAGTACATAGTAGACAAATACTTGGAAATGTAAGTCCCCCATAGGTAGTAGCCTTTGGGATAGGATTACCCTTTCCTGGCTTCGGGGGCCTTAAAATGTTAATAACGGAAAACTGTAGGCACAATCAGCAGGTCCATCATCTTGTTTCTGAGAAGATTAAGGTTGGGAGGGGAAGAAGCAGCAGCAGCAGCAAACATTTGGAAATGAAAAGGAACTTAAAAATGGCCCTTTCCATTACCTTTATTTTAAAAATGGAAATGCTGAAGTCAGAGAGGTTATCTGAGGCTCAGTTGCAGCCTTGCTTTCCCTTTCAATTAGAGCTCTGCAGAAACAGCTTTATCTGTCTTGAGGACATAGGCATGGCTGTTGGGGACTTCTGGCTCTCATTCCTCATTCTGGTTATTCTCATGGTGTCGATGTTGTGACAGTACCATGTAGGAAACAGAGGATTGATGTGCAAGGTGATTGCAAGCTCCATTCCCAAGGGAAAGGGTGTGTCATGAAACTGGAGTGTAAACTCTCAAAAGCAATGATTTTATGTTTCTTTGCATTTTTTTTAGTCTCAAGCACAGCATTTTACATCAATGTAATACTTTAATATTTCCTGATCTAAAATATTCTAGTTGTGAAAAAAAAATCTTTAATATTTTATTAGAGGCAGGAATGCTGTGGGGTTAAGCACATAGACTTTTGGAGACAGACTGCCAGGATTTGAATCTGACTCAGCCAAACAGAACTCTTAACTAACAGTTCTTTGGCTATGAACTAGAATATTAATAGTCTGTACCTTACAGGACAGTTGTGAGGGTTGGATGAATTGATATAAGCAAAGCACTTAGAACGTTGCCTGGCATAGAGAAAGGACTCAATGAGTATTAGTTATTACTCGTCACATGCAGAGAAGGCTGTCTTCATCTGCTGCTGAGAAACGTTCCCAAATAGACACAAATATTGTGATGCTAACTGCTCACTGTTAGCTGATACTTATCAATTACAATGATTATTATAAGGATCATCAATTATTAAAGTTCTGGAAATTTCTTTGCTCAAGCTATATTTATATTCTTAACCCTCTCTATTGCCTAGGTTTATACTTTGATACCTTAGTTTTCTTGAGTAAGCGATTCTTGGTTTTGGTCGCTCTTGTCTGGAGCCATGTTCTAGTCTACCCACTACCCTCTTCCAGGCTATTGGGTGTGAGAATCCAGTGACTCTCTTCTTTAGTCCCCCTAGACATGAGTGGAGGTCAGCCTTTCTGCTTGTCCCTTCTTCAGCAGGGCTGTGTGTGTGTTTTCACATATGTACCCCCAGCCCTCCCTCAAATTGGTCCCAACATCTTAGTCACTGGTCCCTTGACACTTGGGGCTTTTTTCTTCTATCCTTTAGCATCCAGTTTAAAACCCATTGTAACTTGAATAAGGGACGGCCACCTTTTTGCATGCCTATTCACCCATCCAGCTGTCATTTTGATTCATAAGCTCTTTGCCCTTCAGATGTTATTGCGTGACTGATCCCTGACTGATGTGAGTTGGCATCCTTATTCTGGTTTTATTTCCACAGTATATTCCTCCAGATCTTTGCGTCTGCAATTTCGTGCTGGAACAGTCCCTGTCTGTCAGAGCCCTGCAGGAAATGCTTGCCAACACAGGTGAAAATGGCGGTGAAGGGGTGAGTACCTGAATTATGTCCTGGGTTGGGCCTGGACACACCACAGCCCACAAGCACTTTCTATGTTTCATCTCTCCAATTTTGCACAGAAAAAATTTAGCACCCTTGACATGATCCATATGGAGATAGGAAATCTTTATCCCTGGTTGTAGGTTCCTCTTGTTCAGCAACCTTCATTGTGCTTCCTTTGGAATAATCAGCTCCCACCAGAAAACAGAATAGACCGTCACTAACACTGCCTGAGCAAGGGCATTGAACACTGAACCTACTCCTCTCTCCTACCCCAGAATTTACCAGGGAATGTGGAGAGGCTGAGAAGGCCTTGAGATTAGGCAGTTCTTCCTTCCTGGGAAAATCTCACTGAGAATTTATGACTGCCCTAATGGAGCATAACCAGGTTACAACAATTTGATGAGGATTTTCTGTAGAACTCATAGGCTTTGACATGGCCCTAGGATCTGATGGTCTCAATGATGATGAGCAAATACAGAATAGTCTTGAGTTTCTGTGGTCAATAAAATGGTCCTTAAGTGTTTAAGAATGCTCCATATTTCCTATATCTGAAGGTCTTTGGGGCAAGACTTTGGCCTGATACTTCAGGATAATTTTTGACTCTTCCCTTCCCTTCTGACCTATTTTCATTTATATCCATTTATCATCAAATGCTTTAATCCTACTGCCTGAATATCTCAAATTCACCTACTTCTCTCCACCCTCCCACACCTCTATACTCTGCTAGCTGACTATCCTCCACCTTCTGGTCAGTGCAGCTGCCTGCTAACTGCTTTGTTCCTTCTATACTTACCCTCTCTTCCCATTTTTTCACTCAGCAGTCATTACATTCTTTCCAAAGTGTAGATCTAATTATTACACTGCCCTCTTTCAAAATCCTTTGTCTTCCCATGACTTTGAGATAAATTCCAAATTTTAAAACAGAGCATAAAGCCCTTAGTGATTTGGCGAGCCCCACTCACCTTTCCTACCCCACCTTTCATCACATCCCACCCAGCACTCAATGTCTCAGCCACACCCGATTCCTTTCCCTGCCTCAGACATGCTTTAGTGTATGTTACTTCCTTTTGCCTCTGATCCTGCGTACCATTAATCTCCTCCATGTGGAACAGCTTTCCTCCTCCCCTCTCTCTTCCCTTATGTAATCCCTACTTACCCTTCAAGAAACCAGTCTAGATGTTAGATCAGCAGAGAAGCTTCCACTGATCCCATGAGTCTGTTGCTTGGGCAACATTAAGCACTTTTCCTATCATAGTTCTTATCACTGTGCTGTAATTGCCACAGGGGCTGTAGGAGAGCTTATTTTCTTTCTCCTGTACTGGAGAGCACACTGCCTGTGGCTAAGAACTGTTTGCAGTTACCTGGTAGCACAGTTTATTGTTGCTTGACTTGCAGAACTCATACGTGACAGAAGTCTCTCCTTTGCAGTAGAAGAGACGATGACCAGAGAATCGAGAGAATCAGTGTTTCCACTGTGGTCATCGTCCAGCTCTCAGGTGGTCCTAGGCATGTCTTCCAATCTCTTGGAGCCACAGTGTTTTCACCTATAAAATGAGGATATTTAATTAGATCTCTAGGATCCATCACACCAAATATTTGTGATTCTTCCCTTTCTTCGTTTACAATAACGTGATTATATGCTTTAGTCAGATGCCTGAGACTAGCTTTGCTTTGTTCCTTGGAGCATTAACACGGGTGAGATTTTTGTTGATGTTCACCTCCATCTGGATTCACTTCCCCTCCCCACCATCGACCTCAGTATCTTGTGTTTTCTGCAAATCCTCAAAGATTTCTGGTTTAGTGAACCAATTTTGTAGACTGAGCACTCTTTTTCCAAGTCTCACAATATACCAAATCTTTGATGAGGAGACCTGGTTCATTTTAAACATCACCACATTCAGTATTAAACAAAATCTGCTAGACCTAGCCTACTGATAGCCCCAGGATAGAAATTTGGAAGACAGAGAGATGGTATGTTAATGGGCAAAAGTATTTATTGGTTATCCTCTTACATTGTTTTCTTCAAAAAGTGTATTTCATAGGACTTCTTTTTCTTTATCATTTAGCTTTCGTGGTTCAGAGAGTCCTAGAAATGAGAAAGTAGATTTGAAAGTTCTGTTTCTTTGTTGCCAAGAACGTAATAGTCTTAACTTGGTTTGCCTTAAAAAGGAATAAGTAATAATTCATTTTCCAAATAGAATGGGAAGACCAACTTAATAAAATTGAACATTTAGTTTTAGAACATATGAATAAGACCTGCCTATTATACCAGGCATGTTATAGAAAGAAGTTTATTCAATATAGGTATATATTTCAGGAGCCACAAAATTTATAATAATCTATAATTTAAAATATTTAGAAGCAAAGGCCTTAAATCTTATTCGAAGAATTTATTCTCTTTGAAACTTGAATCCAAAATAAATAAGCGATGACATTTTTATTAATATCCATTGGATAACAAAGATCACCAAGTCGGGTCAGACTCTAAAATTTCACATGTCATCTCGCCTTTTTGTGCTATTTTACCAAAGATAAGACAGACCTAATAGCTATTTCCCATCTTGACACATTTATTACTACTATTATTATTATTCACTAGCTATCGCGGAGATTGAGGGAAAAATCTTGAGAAAGGAAAATAGGGCACAGATGGTATTCTTTTTAAATCATATTATTTTATTATTCATTGCTGGCTTTACAGACTAGATCCTTGGGCAGCAGCATCAGACATGAGAACCCTTTGGGACTCTCTCACAAGTCCATCTGAGCTCTCAGCCTTTAGCATGAGAAATACTATTTTTATATCATGTCTTGAGTCTGATTCTTTTGCTTTGCTGAAGTGATTACTGTACACACTTACTATTAGTACTTAATTTGATTTTAAAATATAGTATTCAGCAGGGAAGAAAAGGAAAATGAGGAAAAATGACAGCCCACAGTGATTCTCTGGAGAGCCTGGGGATGTTTGAGTAGCATGATGCCTTTTTTGCACACCACTCCGCTCTGCTTGGAAATAGCTATTTTCTGCTTTTGAATGGATATGACTTTCACTGATGATCATGACTGGCACCAAATGAGCTGCTGTGAAGAGTGTAATGTTTCCTCTTAGTCACACATTGGTTCCGAGTGTGGTGTTTGTTCACTGCTTTGTAGCAACTGGACATCTTAAAGAATGACTCCAGTTGTTGGCTCACTGACAGGATGAGTATGCAGAAGTCTTTTTGCAAAGATTTACAATTCTGTGCAATTTCTTTTGCTAACAAAGAAAACAAAGGTGCCCAGGCAAATTGAACAGCAGAGAGTTTTTTTTGTTTGTTTTTGTTTTTTTAATTGTTATTGAGGGCAGTGCCTGTGGATCAAGGAGTAGGGTGCTGGCCCCATATACCAGGGATGGAGGGTTCAAGTCTGGCCCCAGCCAAAACTGGAAAAAAATTTTTTTTTATTGAAATGTCCTTAGCTCCAGCCCGTGGCACATGGGAGCCAGCTTTAGGTTGAGAAGGAGAATAAATGAGAAGGAGGACCTGGGAGCAGAGGACGTTTGGTGCCTCTCAGGGTCTGCCCTGGCTAAGCTCATCCTTGGATCATTTTACCTCTGATCTAATCCTATCTAATTTTATTCTGGGGAAAATTACCAAGGGATAGATGCTTGGCACAGTGGCCAATTTTGAAGTTAAATTCCTGCATACAAATATAATTTTCACATTTTTGATTGGCAGGATCTATGGAATGTCCAGCACGTTCAGCAGAACGTGGGGCCAAAAGAGATGTCACCATCTCCCTTTTAGCCTTCACTTTCCATCATCCTATAGAGGTGACTTTACAGTGAGAACAAGCAACATTTGTAGTAGGAAAAGCTCAGTCTTCAGAGTCAGGCAGATATATTTTCATTCCAGCCTATACTGGACCAGGTGACCTCTGTGCCTTTCTGTGCCAAGTTATTTCTCCTTTCTGTGCCTTACTTTCCACATCTTCAAAATGCCAGCTACTTCATAGGACACGGTGAGCACTACAGGAGATCAGTGACAACTATTCCCTGTGAGGGTGAAAATAAGTAACAGTTCCTCTCCTCATCTCTGGTCCACATCTTCCTGTCTCCAACACTTTGAGAATATTCAGACTGCCTCAAAGGAAGGAGAGTCCCATGCTACATGCCCAGGGCCATGGGAAATGTAGAGCTACTATCTCCAAATGGGTTTTGACATGAACTGGCCTAATGCTTATGGAAATGAAAGGCTTTTATTAATGCAATTACAGTACTGTTTCTGATAAGGTTTTCTCTACAAGTTTACTTCATCGATGTCAGACCTTTACAACTAAAAAAAGATGTGAAATAGAAATATAAAATGAATTCTAATGTTATGGTTGCCATGTTAATGATACACTTCAGCCATGTCCAGAATATATAACCTCATAAGTCATTCAGATGCTCACCTTGGACCTGGTATGCTCACGGCACACAGCCTTCTCACCTTGATTGAGAAAGGTGATCTGGAAAGATATTTCTGTAAGAACCTTTATCACAGATGTCCTCACTGAGAAGTTCTTTATTTTTCTGTATTACTTTCATGGTAGTCTCATTAACTCCAAGAAAGAGCTCAGGGCCCCTTGACATGCCCTTGTTTTATGGTGGGGAATATTACACATGGCACAGTTGCTAGAGAAATGCACATGTGGTGTGGCACATTTGTCACATGTTACTCATTCCTGTGGATGACATGCCCAGGACTGCTAGGGTTCATCTCCCGGCATCATGTGACCTTGTAAATGACCAGTGAAGCATAAATACACGTTGTACTGTATTCATATAAAGGTCCTTCTGCTACATGTTGTGAGATACCTTGCAGCCAAGTTCAGGACATTTATTCATCTTATATAAAGTGACAGAACATTTAGTGACATCATTAAAAAAAGATCTGCCAAGTGATCTACAAATCGAAATAGATGTTGATGAGGGAATTACAAGGTCCTTGCGATGCACTCTGGCGATGGCCAGAATCTCCAGATGCAAACTCATCTACAATGAAGAAGACTGATGCCCGTGGAATCCTTGCCTCTTTCTTTCTGGGTCCCTGCATTCCCGTCAACATTTTTATATCATAGCAGAGAGGGAGTACCACCACCATTCTGATTTAGTCTTTCATTCTGAGACTTTTCTCTTTCTTTTATAATTGTCAGAAAAAAAACTCAGTGTGAGAATTTACAAGGGTATATGTATGAGGTGGGAACAAAACTGATGGAGAACCGTGTATGTAACTCTAAATAAACCTCAACCTCATTTATGGTCCTTTTTTCAAAAAATGTAATTTTTAAAAATTACATTAGAGAGAAACAAATCATTTATTCAGTCAAGTCTAACAGCAGGCATTGATTATACTTCAGTATAGTTCATAAGCTCTCCTCTGCAGAAAAAGTCAGAGTCACTAACACACACACTGTGATGTCTTAGGTCTTGTCCATTTGCGCATCAAGGCCTCAGGCCAGGGCAGCCAGGATGCGTTGGAATAACCACACTGGTTGTTAGAAGTCTGCACTTCCTTTGTGCTGGCCAGCAAGAAACTGCTTGGTGCCCCCACTCGGAACCACCCTGCCCCAGGGCCGTGCCTTTCAGCTGTTAACATGGGGTTATTTCCACTCCTACCACCTAAATGATAAGAACAGGGCACCAGATCATTAAATTCTTAACTCACTTGACCTTGCTTTTTCATTGGAAAAGGAGAAAAAAAATAATAAAATTCTAGTTTTGGATGCTACCCTGTCCTTTTTATAATCTATGGCTGGTCACCCACACCTTTTGCAGAAATAGTAGTTATATGTTCACAAAATAACGAATCTATTTGGTAAAATTGCTCTTACATGCACATACTCATTGAAACCTGTTCTTTAAAATCTGCCCTGTGTTAGAGTTCACCTGACAGATTTAGCATGAGAGGCAGCCTGTTCGGGTGACAAACTGGTTTAGGTCTGGTCCTAACATTGCCACTGTCACCATCTCTAGGCTCTGGTTTCATCATCTCCAAATGATGACATCGCTTAGATACCAATTTCCTTTCTCCAGTATGTGATGGTTGTAACGTACCAACTTAAATGTTAAATGTACCCAGTAAGACAGCTCACTTCTCTGAGGTGTCTCATGGGCTATCTCCCATCATGGATTAGCTCTGTGGAAATGTTAGCCTGTTTTCCTTAGCCATTATTTTTGGGATCTTCCCTCCCTATTAAAGGTGGCTGCACACTTAGAAACGTGTTGCCAGGCAGCTCATTTTACCACTGCTTCGCAATTAAGAGAACCATGTGCCTGTGGCCTAATTATTTTTTTATTTTTTATATTTAAGTAGAATAAATAAGTGTACTTACTCTCTTTCTGCTTCTCTCTTTCTGCTTTGGTGTGGACAAAAAACATGTTTCCAAAGTATATCCAAGATGGCAACCCTAAACCACTAGGTGTTAATTATGTAATTTTGGGGTTTTTTTTTTTAGTCATGATACTCCTGTAAATTTTCCCATATTCTTATGGAAGATTATGGGTTGTGTCCTGTATATTTGACAGGATTTCTTTCCTTAAAGATTCAGGTATTATTTTGAGAAATTAAATATTATTGCAAATAAGAACTCTCCAAACTAAAGTTTTGATGAGTTTTTTCAGACTAAATTGTCACCAAACATGTTTTTCTTTTCCATTCTTTCCTTCCTACTGTTCTTTTTCATGTTATGCTATGATTTTAGGATTTTATGATTTTATGATGATGTAATGGATTTTAATGTTTCCTTGCTAAGCTGATATTTATGAAGGTATGTGCAAATAACTCGTATTTCATTTTTGGACTGGCCATATGATTTTTAGTTAAAATATGCCATCTGGAAGACCTTACTTAATGGTAAGAAAGCATCTTCTTTGGTGCAGGGAAAATATGATTGATTGATTATTTGCAGTATTTCTAAGAAAAAGAAATCCCAAATTATCTGATGTACTGACCCTTTTCCCTGGGTTGATTTTTTTATTTATATAAATGTAATTGTGAAAAAGTACAGTAGCCAGCTTAGAATATAGCACATCACTTATTTATAATTTCTCTATGATATCAGCACTGTACTGGAAAAAAATAAAATAAAAGCAAACTTTACATCGAATGCCAAGGTAACATCCAGCTAAGGTAACAACATATTTACCAGGTAGGAAATCTACTCCCTCTAATCTCACTGGTTTTTTCCTCTGTAGTGAGGATCAGTAGATTCCTCACATAAGTTGAAAGCTTTCAGAAAGGCTTCGAGCACTAAAATATCCATTTCCTGTTTTGTTTTTGATTTTGCTAGCTCAGTGACCTGTCGGAATGGGTATGTTCTCCTTCAGTACACATGTTCTTTGCATGGACAGCTGACTCGCACTGTATTTGTAATAAAGTGGGCCTTTCACTTGTGAGTGTTCTTCAGGGTAGTTTCCATTCTTTGTGCTGCTGCAATTAAAAAAAAAAAAAAATGAAAAATGGCCCTTGCACCTCACACTTCAATCTTGTGGAATTAAAGGTGGCTGCACACTTAGAAACGCATTGTTAGGCAGCTCATTTTACCACTGCTTCGCGATTAAGACAACCACATGCCTGTGGCTTTTTTTTTTTTTTTTTTTTGTAATTTTTTTGTCCTTCAAGATATTGAAAGTTGTTTCTAAAAGTCTGTCATTTCCCCAGAAAATATGGGGTAGATGGCCTGTGATGGTAGCCCCGCCGTGGTGAGGTGACAGGAGTGTGCAGCCCCGCCTTCATGCCAGCTTCACGTCGCTTCCGACCTCTCCTGCGCTATTATGCAACTCCAGCTCTGCTGTTCCACCAGGCTGGAATTCATAATAAAAATGGAAAAAGCTAGTTCACTGTCTTCCCTTTCTCTTGCAATACCCTCCAAATGAACCAGCAGAAGAATCAAACGCTGATTTCAACAGTTCACAATAACCATGAAGGTTAACTAGCTTTTTACATTTCTTCATATGCTGAATAGAAGGCTTTTCAAGTGGAGGAACCCAGAAAATGAATTTTGAAAGCTCCAATCTCTCTCAAGTTCCCACTTTCTGAAGGTAATGCTTCAGTTTTAGTGTAATTGTCTTTCCTTTGGTGAAACTGGCTTACTCTGGAGTTGTGTCTCCCCCCCCCCCCCCAGTCTAAGATCAACATGCGTGTTTGATGCTGTTGGGGTTTGCAAACATGGTAACACTTAGCTTTGCTAATGTTATGCAAACTCTGGAGTTCTTTTCATTCTTGCTGTAGACATTGGAATGCTCTGTTAGAATAGTCCCGTCATAATGATTTTAATTATCTTAGAAAGTCTGAGTTTCCTCTCCGTGGCTGGACTAAAGGTGTTTTTGGTTTTTGATAGCAGTGGTGAAAGTGGTGGGGTTTTTTACATTTTAATTCTAAAAAATGTAGACGTCTTTATTAAAGTTTCATAGAGGAGTGAGGAGGAATTGAGGTATCTAAGTTTTCTCCATCATATAAGATGTAGGTATTTATTATTTCAGGGGAATGTCTTGAAACAAGTCTCGTTCTTGCTCAAGCTGATCTTGAACTCCTGAGCTCAAAGGATCCGCCCGCCTCAGCCTCCCAGAGTGCTGTGATGACAGGCATGAGCCACCACACCCAGCCTGTAGCTTACTTTCTAAAGTTATAACTTGGGTTTAGGAATTTTCAGAATTACTGCTAGGGCATAAAATTCTCCAGCTTCTTTTAAGCAATATTTTTATTGATACAAATAGTTTCAGGGTACGTGGAATAATTTAATACATTCATGTAATTTGGAAAGATCAAGTCAGTGAAAATCTCCCAATTTTACAGTTTTCAGTGAGTGCAGATGACTGAATTGTAATTGCCAAGGCACAGTCAGTCCATCAGGTGGAGAGCTACGGTGCTGAGCGATGCTAAGGGCCTGGGAGCAGCTGACCTGAGTCACCAGGCAAATAAGCAGCGGCTGTGTCCCAGTCCTTTGCTTCTCCCAGGCAGCCCCGTGGGCCGTGTGGAGCAGGTGAAGAAGCAGAGCTGTGCAGACCCTTGCTTTATTGGCTGTACAGGTTTCAGTCCCTGTCAGTGGGAGAAAGTACAGTCTGCAGCACTTCCAGGCTTTCTCAAGGGAACAGTTTCGAGTGAACCTGTTCTATGGACCTCCAATTCCTTCCTCACAGCCTGGATCTTTTCTTATGGCACAAATCCCTTCTGAGCTCCTTACTACATCTCTCCCCCGTGGAGCTACCTAGGCCCCTGCTAACATTATTTATTACATTTGCAATTATTTTATTAGATGGTGCCATTTCCAGGGCAACCAGGAATGCTAAGTTCCCTGTGCTGGATACCTGGTCTGGGCGGATCCAATTCTAACCGGTTTGTTGGTTTTGATACTTGCAGGGATTTTAAAAATTCTTCATGCTTGCAAGAATGCAGAACATTCCTCTGTTCTGCCGGTCCTTTTCTCCGTTTGTCTCTTCATCACGGCTCAATGATTTATACACTTTTTTCTAAATATGTTAACTTCATTGTAATGTTATTAACCTGGGTATATTTCCTTTTGTGTGTGTAATAGATACCATAGAATTTCCCCACATTTATACTACTTGTTTTTTTAAACTTATCCTATATAAAAGGAATTTGTGTCTTTTTAAATTTTACTTCCTTTTCCCCTAGGGTACTCTGTTTAAAATATAATTCTAACAGAGAAAAAAGAATAACAGCCTCTATTAGTTTGATTTCTTGCACTCAACTGTGTTTAAAAAAATCAGTTGCTTGAATCCCTCTGAGAAATGCTGTCCTAATTGCTACATTTTGCAAAATGTGCCAAAATAATAGGTTTTCATTTCCCCACCTTTCCCCATCTTTCATTCAGTAAGGACTATTTTGTTTTCAGGTTGTAGCACAAAATGCAGGTTTATCTACCCCCAAATGATCCCATCTTTAACATACATATTTATGCCTCTAACGAAAAGACTTCCACATCCATAATATCTACTCTAAATGTACTCACTTGATCTAGAAAAAGAATCTTATGCCAACTCCAATTTTTTCTTACAAATCCTAGTGGGTTCCAAAGACCGGAAGATGCTGAGTCAGATAATATGCTATCCCTAATGTTTAGGAAACCCCTGAGTGAGGTCCAGCTGTCTTCAGAATGTGAATTTTGTAAACCAAG
This sequence comes from Loris lydekkerianus, assembly GCA_963574355.1. Lineage (NCBI taxonomy): Eukaryota > Metazoa > Chordata > Mammalia > Primates > Lorisidae > Loris > Loris lydekkerianus. The sequence continues at coordinate 1,144 of CAUYPK010136507.1, read as the reverse complement.
AGATAAAGCTCCTGTGATTTTTCTCAGACTGGCTTTTAAAAAAGAATATAATCACCACATTCACCAATAAGAAAAAGCCTGAGCTACCATGTTCGCAAAATTTGTATCAAGAGCTAAACGTATTACCTCGGCTTCTCCCACCTGCTAAATAGCCTTTTTACCAGGAAGGTCATGATTTAAACTAAGAGTCACTGCTGTTGCACTAGATGAGAAGCTCCCATGGACAATGCGGGGACCATTTCACACAAGGTGCCATGCATTCCTGCTTTAGTATCAACTCGGATTTGCATCTCTTTTAAAGGCTATGTTAACCAGTGTGATATAAACGTGTCAACCGGTCCGTGAAACTAATGTATGATGCCCTATGATCATACCATTGTACATAGCTATGATTTAATAAAAAAAAATAAAAATAAATAAATAAAATGCCCAACTGCCACCATGTTCTCCCAAAATACAGTTGTTGTCTTCACTAGCAGTCCGAGGTCCTCCTTGCTTGGCCCCAAGGAACATCAGTTAACCTTTCTAGCATTCCACTGATATATGTATTTTTTTTAAGCCTCAAAATATTTTATTTTATTTATTTATTTATTTATTTTGGAGGGATTTAATGGATTTCATTTTTTTTTAATTTATTTTTATTGTTAAATCATAGCTGTGTACATTAGTGCAATCAAGGGGTACAATGTTTTCATATACAATCTGAAGTATTCGTATCAAACTGTTCAGCGTAGCCTTTATGGCATTTAGTTACTGTATGTAGGCATTTGTATTCTGCATTTAGTAAGTTTCACCTATACCCATTCTAAGATGCACCATAGATGTGGCCCCACCCATTCCCCTCCCTCCACCAAAACCTCCCCCCTCCCTTCCCCTTCCTTGGCCCTTTCCCCATAGTCTTCCGGTATAGTTGGGTTATAGCCTTCATGTGAAAGCTATAATTTAGCTTCATAGGAGGGCTGAGTACACTGGATACTTTTTCTTCCATTCCTGAGATATTTTGTAAGAAGAATATGTTCCAGCTCCATCCATGTAAACATGAAAGAGGTAAAGTCTCCATCTTTCTTTAAGGCTGCATAGTATTCCATGGTATACATGTACCACAATTTGCTAGTCCATTCGTGGGTCGATGGGCACTTGGGCT
>CAUYPK010136505.1:0-18932 GCA_963574355.1 Loris lydekkerianus | reverse complement strand
GAAGGGAACACTTTTACACTGCTGGTGGGACTGCAAACTAGTACAACCTTTCTGGAAGGAAGTATGGAGAAACCTCAAAGCACTCAAGCTAGACCTCTCATTTGATCCTGCAATCCCATTACTGGGCATCTACCCAGAAGGGAAAAAATCCTTTTATCATAAGGACACTTGTACTAGACTGTTTATAGCAGCTCAATTTACAATTACCAAAATGTGGAAACAGACTAAATGCCCACCAACCCACAAATGGATTAACAAACTGTGTTATATGTATACCATGGAATACTACTCAGCTATTTAAAAAAATGGAGACTTTACATCCTTCGTATTAACCTGGATGGAAGTGGAAGACATTATTCTTAGTAAAGCATCACAAGAATGGAGAATCATGAATCCTATGTACTCAATTTTGATATAAGGGCAATTAATGACAATTAAGGTCATGGTGGGGGTGGGCGAAGGGGAGAGCAGAGGGAGAAAGAAGGAGGGAGGGGTGGGGAAAGGAAGACCAGAGAGAGGGAAGGAGGGAGGGGGTGGGGCACTGGTGTGTGCCACACCTTCTGGGGGCAAGACAGGATTGCAAGAGGGACTTTACCTAAAAAATGCAATCAGTGTAACCTGGTTTATTGTACCCTCAATGAATCCCCAACAATAAAAAATAAATAAATAAATTTTTTAAAAAGGTGAATAGAACACTGGGGGTGGGGTGGGGACTGAAGAATGACAAGTCAAAAAATACATGTATTCACTTGAAAAAGTCTTTTAAAAGTTGACTTCTTATATTTAAGCATTGTATTTGTATAAGCCAGATTTTAGTTTTGAAGTTGTCATAATCTTGTAAGAGTCTTTAAAAAGTGGCATAATCTCTGCTTAAAATCTTAAGGCATATTATTAGTGAATTTTTACCAACTTAATTGTTTTCTCTGTGGTGTTTCTGTGGTTGCCTAACAAGTGAAATCTACCACAGAAGAACTATATTTTATCCACAAAATTAATCCAGGAAAACATGCAGAATGATTAACCTATTTTCTAAATAAATGAACCTTCAATTCAGATGTTAATTGAATTAAATTTCTAGAATTCAAAGACAAAGTCTGCAAATAGGAAATCATAAAGGGAAAATGACAGATAAGGTACTTCTCTCAGACATGTTATACTCATAATGTTTTCCATGTCATTTTCAAAATTATGCTTATAGTTTTATTGGAAATGGTAAGAAAAACATTTTTTCACATTCCTTATGGTAGTATAGCACTATGAATTTTTTATAAATGTGGCGTAATATGTCTACTGTGCTGGTCCTTACAAAAGGACAAATACCAACAATACAATGTGTATAATAAACATGTCTTCCATGTGAAATTTCAAGGTATCTCTTCTTTTTCAAAAATTTTAATAAAAAATATAAATTTGGCTCAATATAGGGATACAATGCTTACTACTACAGACCAACCTTTATCATTTTTATATTTTTTAAGTAGCCTTATGAATCCCACTGAAAGGATTTTCTCGGTTTCAAGAAAAAGCAAATGTAACCTAAACAATGATTAACTATGAACATCATATATATTATACATGTTATGTATAACAATATATGATTTATAATCTTATTTTTAGAAATTTAGACATTTAGATGGCTTTTCCATTTATCACAAATGAATCTTTGCTGATCTCCTAAGAGTTTTTAAAGGAAATCAGTAGATTAATGTTGTCAACACCACCATGAATTTGGAGATACAGATATAGACCTTGACATTAGCCTGACGGTTAAGCTTCAATGTAAAATGGCCATTTGCAGCCACAGCTCTCAAATAGTTTGAGAACCCCTCAATGGGACAACAGTTCTACTGCACCATCAATCGTGAGAATGAGCAAATAAAGAACTCTGTGATTCAACTCGACCAGCAGAAACTGAGTGTCGATTCCACGCGGCCGGCTAGAGACATCAAGCAGAATGATCATCTTCACTTGGAACCCTTCATCAGCTGAAGTGAAGGAAATTCCCTGCATAAAAAGATCTCAGGCAACAAATAACAAAAGTGAGTTCATGAAAGACAAAGAGCTTTGCTGAAGCCACCAGGGCTGTCAGGGAAATGACCACACTGTGGAATTTAGTCACGAGTCAGGATTTGTGGCCAATAAGTTTACAGTGAAACCACAGATAAAATATGTTTCCATGCCAGGTACCGTAGCAGTAGCACAAGAAGTCTGTGACCTGTGCTAAAAGAACACACTGGAGCTTCAGCTGTCCCTGAAGTCACATCCGTTTTCTCCCAAGTCCTCTGAGACTGAGAAACTCCTTGAGGGGATGAGGTGGGAGGAACAGGGCTAAGAGTAGTGACAGTGCTGCAGCTGGGAGGAGCTTCCTCGGGTCCCCACAATGTTCCTTTTCCAGTGATTCTGCCCTCCAAATAGCAGGGGTGGGTGTGTGCTTACTTGTGCAGGTTTGTGTGCAGGAGTGCCTGTCTGTCCTTCCTCCTCTCAGAGACCCATTTGCCTCAAGTGACCAGATGTCTGTAAAGCTCCAAATCCATAGAGCAAGGTTCCTTGTGGGTTTGCCTGCTGGTGGCCCCACAGATATCTCATATTTCACAAGCTTTCACTCATTATCTGTCCTGAAATGCTGCTTCTTTTTCTCTATTCCTAACGTTCTCACCAGCAAGACAAAAGCTCCTAAGCACAGAAGGCCAAGTTGGCAGCTGGTGGTCACTCAAAACGGCCTGCAATAAAGGCCCTAGGGACCTGGCCTGAGCTCACCAAACTTAGGCTAAAATCATCCATGGGACAAAGGAAAACAAAACAAAACAAAACTCCTGCTTAAGTATCCCAGGCCAGGATCAGACTGGACAGTAACAGGAAAGGAGAAGACATCCCTTGTTCTGCAACCTGAGGACACTGCACCATCGCTGACTGCCTTCTGTTTTGTTTTTTCAGTACAGTGTTTGTTCGTCTAAAGTCAGGAAGTCTATCTTATTTATGCCTCATTAGCATCTCTTTCCCTCTTTCCAACACATCTCTGATTTCTTCTGGGGGAATTTGAGGCTTCAGGAAAACAAGCTCCCTCCCAGTTCTGAAAATAGAACACCCCAACTAAGCCAAGGTGACCAACATATTCAAACATATTCTACAAACAACAGCCTTGGAGTTGAGCACATGACCACATCCCATCCAGGAAGGGTACATCCTGGGATAACTGCTTGGCGTGCTGGTACAAAACCTACCTCCCACAGCTGCCTGTGTTGTGTACAAGTGTGACCTACAACCTTAAAGCTCATTGTTGTTAACATAAGAGAAGCTGTTCTAAGAACAGGGCTGGATGTGGAGGCAAGCAGAGGTGAGAGCAGCAAAATTTTAGGGAGCAGGATTGCAGATGAACCTCTGGAGCATATCTGAAGCTCACCCTCCTGCTAGAATTTACAGAGTGGACAGCAAATATATATGCCAACAATGTAAGTCAGTCCAAGTTAGTTGTTCTGTTACTTCAAACTAAAGCAGCCAAACTATTGTTTATGTTCATTTTCCTATAAACTCCTGGAACTTCTTGAGCATGTATAATATATTCTGGTGCATGAAGAAAGAAATCAAAAAAGAAAATGAAGAAAGAGGAAGGGGAAAACAGGAGTGAGGGTGGAAGGAAAGAAGGAAGAAGAGTGAAACAGAAAATTTAAAACATTTACAAAGAATAAAAATTGCAGAAAATACAACGCTGACACTTAAACAACAGATGTTAGCTCATATTAATTTTTAGCTTCCTACCTGTGAGGAGACAAGCAGAAAAATCTAAGAAGTAATAAAGGGAAAGTAAATCAGATAGTACCCACTCTGAATTTGGAGAAAAATTCCCTATAAAGAGCATGGGCTTATTTTATCTACTTTATATGTTACTATTATTTTGTGTACTACCATTATTTACATTATTTTCATTCTGTCCTGATACTGAAATAAGAAACTTACTTTGAAAAGAAAAAAATCTGCATAATTGGCATAATAGGATTCCAGCAATGCCCAAAGTGACCTGCAAGGCCGCATAGATGCATGTGGTGAGGATGATAACATAAGAATCAACATTTCCACCTGTGTCAGTGGGCAAAAAATGGACTTTTGTCTAAAATGAGAAAACATGACTTTTTTTACTTTGATACGTAACTGTTCAAATAAACATGGATTTAAGTGTAGAGATCAGACACATGTGATGCTAAATTTGAATATACTTAAATTCAAATCAGGAGCCCTTTCATAAGGTAAGTTGGATTGCCAGAATTCCCTCCTAAAACCAGCCACTTCACACAAGCGCCACTGGTAGGATTTAAGGATTACCTGCAAAGCTTTCAGCTCAGAAATGTCTCTTCTCTGTCCCATGAAACTGTAAATCAACCACATCCTTCCTGACATCTTAGGGACTACTATTGCTCCTCCTGAATGCAAAGAATCTCAAGAAGAACAATATGAAAATTGTTACGGTTTAAGAATCATGAACCCCTTCTTCGATACTAGTTTATTTGATGGTTTTTGTCCTCACAAATGGGAAGACAACAGCAAAAGCCTTAGATGGGGCCTCACACTGCACCAGGCGGAGTACCTCCCTCAGGAGGAGGTGAGATTTGGGAACGCAGAGCTTTATGTGTGCGCACAGAGCTGGGCAGGCCCCTCTGTGGGGAGGCTGACCGTTCACAGTCAGTTACAGACTGAACTTCGTGTTCTGCTCTGTCCTCCTTTCTCACTACTGCACTCAACTAGTCTTTAAAAAATAACATAATAAAATAAACAGGCTACAGAATGGAGACAAGGGTATCCTGAGCTTGAGCAGGGAGAGGACAAAAAGGAATGGATCAGAAGGAAATGCCAGAAACTAAATTACCCCGGTTGGCCATAAGCTGAATTACCCTGTTGGCCAAAAGAAACATCCCCCCTGGAGCCCACCTTGCAAGATCTGCCTCAGACCCAGGCCCCACCAATGGTCTGAAAAGGGTACAATGGAAAGACAACCAGATCAATTCCAAATCAAGGTAGACAGATTCAGGCCCAAGAAGGGACCCATGGCAATAACTACTAATGATCCTTTTTGCACCTCTTCCTACACACCTTCCTATGGGATTTCTTCTCTGGGTCACTTTTCTTCTGCAACTTAAATAAAGCCCTAATTCCCACCAATCACAAACTTCATTTTTAAATTAAAGATATAGGATCCTTGCGAAACCCCCAATTATGCATCAGCTATTTATTTCAGCATTGTTACTATTTTGCTCTAACACTGTAAGCACTGTGAAACTGGAGGCGGTCTCTATGGAATGGGATTTGTTCAGTATCCACACGGCCATATGGGACCTTGCTGGCATTCTGTTCTTCTCTCACATACATAGTTTTTTGAGGCATGTGACTTTTTGTTATATATATAATTATCATAAAGCATATGACTTTTCATTGTAGACTTTTTTCCTCTATAAACTAAATTTGAGAAACAGAGTGATATACCTGGGGTAAAATTATATGATATCTTTAGTGCACTTTCCCCATGTTTTCTGGAGTCTGTAAGAAAAGATAAAATTCTAGTCCAATTAAACAAGGAAAATCCTCGAGGCTTGGACATTTGGATAAAAGAGTCTATGAGATCAACTGACCTTGATTCTGGATTATCAAGGGTGCAAAATCTGAAGCCTATGAAAAAGAAATGACTTGCTCAAAATCACAGCCCATTTCAAGAACCATAAATAGGGAAACAACCACTCGGGGGTCATTAACAAGCAGTGGAATTTGGTGAGGGGAGCAGAGACTGTAGAATCAGAAGGCTGAAGTTCAAATGTAGGCTCTGCCAATTACTCACTGGGTTCCCTGTGACAGGCTGATGAACTTTGTATGCCTCAACTAGCCCATCTGTAAACTGGGGCTGCTCATGGCCGTAAACTATTGAGTTGAAATGAGGATGAAATGTTTCTATACCACAGAAAGCGCTTAATGTATTAATAAACATATGTTCTTTGGTATCACCATTTCAGTATCATTAGTTAGTTTGTTTGGTTTACTGTCTTTTATTATTATTGTCATTTATTATCACTGTTCCGTGAGGGTTTTGAGAACGTGAGTGAGTGGGCTGGAAATGAGTCAATACAAAACAGGGCGGCTCCCCCTGGAGGATGAGGAGGCACACAGGAGCCTGGTTCTTAGAAGTCACTCCCCTGGGCTTGCTTGTAGCAAATGCATTCTGACCACACAAGTGCAAGTCAGGCCCCCAATACCACTTTCTACCACATCCCCCACATGCCAGGGGATGTACCCATTCATGTCACTCATTGCTCTCTGTGGCACAGATCTTTGAGTTCCAAGCATGGTTCACCTTCCTATAAACTACAGGACGTATTTTCAAGCACAGGTGTTTTGCCTCACCCCTAAACTCAGTGCTTGAATCAAAATCTCCAGGAAAAAGGTCCAGGAAGTGCCAGGGGATACTGTGCTCACACACATTTCAGAAGCCCTTGTGATTTATTGATTTGGGCACTTGTCTTGTTCCTTCCAGTTGGTTGTATGTTGTATCACCCACAACACCTACTTAGATTTCTTTGTCCATGGCTCCATGCACACAGTAGGTCTGTGGTGATTACTCACTCAGTACATATTTGCTAATAAGCAGAAACCGCCCATAATTCCACCCTGCTAGACAGGAGGAGAGAGGTGCAACCAGCCAGCAATGTTGCTGCAAAAATCGAACACAGCATCTGATGCTCCAACAAGAGTCCTAATGGTATGCAGTGAGTTGTTTGGTTAAATAACTCCACTCCAGGAAAAAAGTGGCAGCAATAGAGAAGAACACACAAAGACCCAGCTGCCCGAAACATGAATAGCCTGGCCAGGCAGCCCCGTCAGGACCCACGGAGAATACAGATCAGAGGCAAATGGGAAATCTGAGATGAGCGAGGGTCTCCGTGGTACTCGCCGTAACCGGCTTTCGACTCCCCCTTTCCTTTGTTCCCCCTTCCCCACTTCTTTCCCTCCCCACAGCCAAAGTTATTAGAGCAGTTAGGAAAAAAGAACTACCACTGTGTGAAGACGGAGGGTCCTGCGCATGGGCCCTGCAGCTGGGCACGGGCTACATTGTGCTCATTATTCCCAGGCGGCGTGAGCCAGAGAGAGTGCCTTCTGCAGCTGGCATCTTATGAGCTAAGTTACTCGCAGGACTCGGCGTGGAAACACTGGACTTTGTTCTTGAAGATGATCAGAAGAAATTAGAGGTGGTGGGGGATTTCAAACAAAACTGTCAAGGTTCAAAATTCTAACATTTTTAACAAAAGAATATGATTCTGAACACAAACCTGATACTGTCCTTGAGAATTAAAGAATGTTAACTCCAGCCCATTTACAGTTAAAACTTACGTGTATAAAGATGATAGTATACAATTTGGAGAATTACACGGTGCAAGTTTACTTCCTTCACATAGAAAGAGATTGCTGGAAAGGACCTCAAGAGATATTGGCTCAGATCCCTGACTCCAGGGTTATGATTATCTATGCCTGGAATTGCCTCTTCATGATTTCTAGGGAAGGAGAGTTCACAAATTTTGTATAACCCGATGGAATGTGTTTTTCACCTTGAATGCAGAAGTTCTTCCTTGTATGCAACTGAAACCATTGCTGACTTCCCTTTGTCTCACTCACCATGTGTACTGACGCCAGTGCAACCCTTGCTCTCTTTGGCACGGTCTTCTGAATTCCTACTACTTTTTCCACAACCTTTTAAGAAGTAAAATAAATGAACACAACCTAAGGCAGTACACAGAAAAATCTGGACCATGAAACATGAACCCTATACTCCTTTTCAGACAAGTGATGGTTTTTACTCTAGCAAATATTTTCTCTCTCACACACACACACACTTCTTTATATCTGGATTAAATTGTTAGATCTCTGGGTCTCTTTATTCTGTAACTGTGTGGTTTTTCTTTCCATTTTAAACAACCTCTGTCGACTGTATCATGCTCAGCTCTCCTCCTAATACTTGTCCCTACTGACTTCATCTTGCTTTGAGGCACCATCTTCCCTAATAGAAACAGAATTCAAAATAGCATTAGCTAATCTTCTAAAGAATGTATAAAGAATTTGATCCCAGATCACTTTCAAATGTAACCAGTGTTTTTATAATTCCTTTATATCATCAGTTCACCAAAGGCACTAAATACATACAACGAGTCTGAGGCCAGTCCTGTCGACTTATTCTCTCCAGTTACAGCTGAGTCACTGGCAACTGCTCTTGGGAAGGCAGAAGTTGAACTTATCAGAGTTACCATTTAGAATCACTTTTTAAAAAATGTTCAGATTAAGGGTGACACTCATAGGTCAGTGGTTATGTCACTGGCTACATACATGGAGGCTGGTGGGTTCAAGCCTAGCCTGGGCCTGCTAAACAACAATGATAACTGCAACCCAAAAATAGCTGGGCACTGTGGCAGGCACCTGTAATCCCAGATATTTAGGAGGCTGAGGCAAGAGAATTGACTAAACCCAAGAGTTTGAAGTTGCTGTGAGCTGTGACGCCACAGCTCTCTACTGAGGGTGACATAGTGAGACTCTGTCTCAAAAAAAAAAAAAAAAAAAAAAAATCAGACTACAATGAGTGTACAAGTGATTAGTAACAGTGTTTGCATTTGTTGGATGTGGTGCCTGTTGTAGTTGTGCCAAGAGGTGTGCCATATACCATCCATTCTGCTTGTTAGATGGCACCAATCCCCCTCCTTCCTCCTCTCTGCTCCCAGCTTGAATTGAATTGAGTTTTTCTCCTGTGTGGGTTCGTGTTAGTTTGTCTACTTGCTTCACGTTAGTATTGAGTATGCTGGCTATTGCTTTTCAATTCATGTGATACTTTACTGAGAAGAACATGCACAATCACTTTTTCAAATGGAGTCATCTGGCTCAATCACCCAATCCCACCAATGGTTCCTCATCATAATTAGAACAAAGTCTAACTCTTTGCCATGACCACAGAGCTCTCCCCTGCCTGACGCCACCACTCAACTCAACTTTCTCTACTTCTCAGGTACATGGTCCATTCCTTCCCATTCTAAAACACATGGCAACCGACCATCCCCACCTCAGAGAATCAGCATGCCCTGTTCTTTCTGCCTGGAAGATTCTCCCAGAAGAGCTTCACAAACCGGCTTCCTTATCAATCAATGTGTGGCCACCTGCATTTTCTCCTCCATGTCCCCTCAACTGGCAGTAAAATTCCCTAACACGCCTGTGGGTCTTCCTCACACTGTGAGCCAGTGCCTGGTAGGTGCTGAGCACCCAGTGAGTATGTGTGGAATGAATGAACATGTGTGAGGTTTTGTGCATACCACCAACACCCAGATTGCTGGACGCTCCACTCCAACCACAGCTATGCAAGATCCGCTCCCCTCACGCTGAGCGAGTAGGGAAGGGGGGAATCCAGGAAGCAGTAAGGAAAGGCAGGTACCTTCCAGGTCACAAAATAAACCCAGACACGAACATGCATTTTCTTTGTTTTATTCTCTTCTTGAAACAAATTTCTGACAACAAAATATGAATAAAACATCCTTTTTTTATGACCTCTAAACTGATTATTATATTCAACTCAAGCAAAAATGAATATCATGTGAGAAACAACCCAAAAATCTTACCAAAATTATACATTCCGTCTCCAGCTTTGTTTCTGTGTTGGCATTACAGTTTACATGAATGAAAAATGCTTTTTTATGGATTCTGAGAAGTGAATGTTAGTATAAACTTTGATAGCTAATGCAAAGCAAAAAGCAAAAATGCAAAATGACCCCCAAAGGACTCCGAGAGTACAACTGTTGGAAAACTTGGGGGAGGGGGTTGGTTGTTGTTTTTTCATTCTCTAAGGTATGTTTTACTCAGACTGCAAGTACAATGGGAGGAATTAGTATTAAGTATAAAACTTTCCTTGTGATACCTGAAGCTCCATAGAGCTACAGAAAATACAGGAAGAATACTATTTTATTCGCACCTACTAAAACCTCTATTTCTAATGTGCACCCTAAAATGATAAAGAATGAAATGTCATCAAGAAAAATAAAACTGCATATGAATTCAGACTACTGTCATTCAATGAGCTTATTTTGTTAGCCATTTCATACTTTCATTCTTAAAAATGGTTACCATCATAAAACACAGGTCTCGAAGCCACACACGCTTTTGCCCTGTCCCACCATGAGAACCCCTGCTAGCCACGTGCCCCATACCTTGCAGCCACTGTGGGTCCTCGTCTTCATCAGCGGTGTGGTGGTGCATAGTTCAATAGCCTCCGGCTCGTGGAAGATGACAGCTGGGAGAGGCTCCTTTTTCAGTGTTAGGACATTCAATTTAGACTTCAGCATGGTCTGAAAGTGCTAAAAAGCAAAAAAATAAGTCGAATATAGTTAAATCTTGCGCTCCTGTCTATGGTGCAGTTGTACATAAAACCAAGGAATAAAGGGTTTGTTTTATTAGCTCTGTTTTAGTAGGTGAGGCCATGAAATGGAGGGTGGCAGCTAGGGAGCTATAACTATGGGAGACGGTCAGTCCCCATGGAGGGACCATGACAATCTAGGCTAGTGGTACAGTCAGTTCACCCAGGACCTTATGTTCTGAGCTGCTCGTCCAAGGTGCTATATACAGATGAAATTATGACAGTGTAATCTAAGTGGATTCAGTCACACAAGTAAAGATGTTTGGAAGAGAATGTTATAGAAGTTATTTCGGGAAAACATATTGTGGAAGGAGTGGAACAGACGAACAAGGACATAAGCGTTCTGTTCTCTGCATCTCCTCAGCTCTTTCCCAAACTGGCTATAGAACCCTGGGAAATTCACCTCTTTTCAATGGACCATTTTACCCTGGGTCAATATCCATTCTACACACAACTTTTGTTGGCACCAGTTTTGAAAGACACCCAGGTCCAACCATAGTTAGTCACTGCTATCTTTATCATCCAGCTCAAGACCCCTCCTTGCTTGGTTTGTTATCACACAAACTAAATCCCATCACTTCCAAACTCATCTCCTTACAGAGTATTTCCACAGTGGCCAGAGAGATCCTTCCACAATGTAATTGTGCCATGCTACATCCATGCCCAAACTCAGCCACATCTTCCCATTTCCTCATAGGAAACCTCCGAGACTGGCCTTGGTCTTTGAGGTCATGCATGCCCCTTAGATTTCATCCTGTACCCCTGACCCTCTCACTTAAGCATCCATCTGTAGTAGCCTCCTTACTCTTCCAAGAATAAGCCCAGGACACAGGTGCCTAAGGGGCTCTGAACATGCTGCTCCTGCCCAGGGACCCGCAAGCCTTGCTTCCTTGCCTTCTTGAGGACCCTGATAAAAAGTCACTTCATGAGACAATCCTTCTTAGCAATATCTAAGACAGCACACACACACACATACACACAAACATAAACACACACCTGGCTCCATGGGCGTGCAGTCTGTGCAATCACACAGGGCCCTATGCTCAGGACAGTCCCACCCTCAGAAGGGCTCCATGCTTGGTTGAAGATATTTGGTTTATTGTCCTCATCTTGAAATAATAATTTTTATCCTTGAACCCGTGTTTTGTGAGTGGCGTTGGGTGGTACAGTGGAGCACGTGACTGAATAGGGAATACGCACACCGTGTGTGCACCCCCATCCTCAGCACCCATTTCACAGAGCCTTACTGATGCCCCACGAGCACAGAATTCTGAAGGATTCAAAATACGCAGGAATTCAATAAGAAACAAAGTTGAGTATGAGGTAAGCACATTAAGCCTAAGACCCAGTAAGCAGGGACATGCCCAGCCTCAAGGCCACATTTTAGAACTGGAACATGCTTCAAATGCACAAAGAATTCAGCTGTGTTCAATGCACATGGGTGATCAAGGAATCCTATCACACCCTTTCCCAGTGGTATTACTCCCTATATGAGAAACCACGTGGGCTGAAGAGGATGACTTAGAAAAAAGGGGAAAGTCAGGGCAACCACAGCTCTTCTCCTTCCTCCCTTTTGTCACCAGGAAGTTGAAGGTGAAGTGCCGGGAGAACACACAGGCATCAAGAAGTGAAAGGATGACAGGTAAGCTCATTTTGTGCAGCCTTTGTGCTGTTCTGATTAAAAACAAAATACAGTATGAACTAGAAAATGCAAATTGCGTCATTTCCATGATTTTATTCTTACATTTGCATTTAAAGTGAGCACTGCACAATATAAATCCAGCTCAGAATCTAATTTTTTTAATTTTTCTTTGCTTAGAACAGCACTAAATAGCAAATAATGGCAATTTTCAAAACACCATGACTTCTCCAGAAAATGATTCAAGTAAAAAGGAAAAGGTTTTAAGTCTTAGTTCCATGAGGGGCACTTTTTCTTCCTGATTTTTGGAGAGGGATCCCTGTATTTTGACACAGCACTAGGCATCACAAGGCATGTGACTAGCTCTGTGTACACACATTCCTCACTGTCTAGTCCCCTTCTCTGCTTTATTATTCTTATCACGTATCACTACTTACCACTACTATTTTATTGTCTCCCAAACGGATGTAAGAGCCATGGGAATAGAAGCCATTATTTTATTCAAGGAAGTACCCTGAGAGCCTAAAATACTTCCCAGCATATTACAGGGGCCTCATAAATACATATGGAAAGAAATGAAGTTAGCAATGGAAGAAAAATACAAATTACAAATATAAAAATAATCACATCTAAATCAGGGTTCATACACTTTATCTGCTACTACCTCATCCAAGTGGATCTTACCAGACCACCTACAGTTTATGAAATCAACACAGGCCCGAAAGAAGTAAACAGTAGCACACACATAAGTACATTCACCTAAGTTTAAATCACCAAAATCAATTCCTTAAAAAATCTACAAGGCAGTAGAGGCTTTGGAATTTGTAGGAGCACAAAGCTTGTATTTTGCAAGTCCACCAAGTGTCCACTAGACGTCCAACAGGCCACGTGGGCAGTCAGTTTACATGTCTGCTCAGCTAAGCTGCTACACCCAGGTATGCAATCAAACAAATCAAACGCTAGTCTACCTGCCACTATAGAGGTATTTGTAGATGTCATTAAAGTCCACAATCAGCAATTTGATGTAAGGGGGATTATCATAGATAATCTGGGTGAGCTTGATTCAGTCAGTGGGAAGCCCTCACTTAAGGGGTGAGCTCAGGCTTCCCTGGAGAAGACACTCCCTGTGGACGTCAGCTTCAGCCTGTCACTGAGAGCTCGAGCCGACCCTTCCTGCCTGCTGTTTCAGTCTTTCCTAGTCAGCCCCTACAGCTGCATAAAAGAATTCCTTCAATATACCTCTGACTATAGACATCCTACTAGTTCTGTCTATCTGGTTAAACCTTGATTGAAACTGCTACCTTACAGAATACAAAATTGCCAGCTCTGAGGTCAACTTTTTTTTAATGGGAAGGAGACTTACTTTTATCAGAGAGACTTGTATTTAAGAAGTAAAAGTGAGGGTAAGCCTATACATTCATCTGGACATTTGTGTCTTTGCTCCCAATTAAGTCCCATCCAACAGAGGGTGTGGGGTTTGGAGTTGGGAAGGTGGGGGGAGTGGATCATGGAGAGTGGGAGCTGATGTTGCTTTGTCTCCCTGAGAGAGAAACTAGGGCCAGGGGAAGAGGAGGGTTAGGAGAGAACAGAAGCCAAGGTGCAAGCAAGTGGGGGCATCGCCCTGCCTGCCATTCGGTTTAGGTGCTACAAGAGGTGCAGGAAAGCCCAGGTCATCTGAGTCTGACTTCTACCACACAGCAAGTTCTAGAAGCTGCCCTCCTCTCGGAGGGGGTGGAATAGCCACACTGTCAGAAATTCTAAGATTGTCTTCCTGTCCCCACCTAAGAACCAAAAACCACAGCTACTAATTTCAGACACAGGACTGAAAGTTGGGACTGTCTCACATGCTGCCTCCTTGATTAGATAAATAGATTTTTTTTAAGCCTAAATTGGGGATAGAAAGATAACAAAGTTCAAATTTCTAATACAACACAATGCTGTGTGACCTCAGCTTCCCAAGTCTTCTGAGGCTTGGTTTCTGCAGCCAGGTAGGCAAGTGCCACGGACCCGCCCACCAATTCTTTCCACGCACCTTCTCTAAACATCTGCGTCTGGTCAAGTCCTATGGTAAGCACAGCTGGAACAGAAATCACATGTTAATCCCTGCGCAAAAGTGTTTATCACAGTTGGCGCAGACTGAGGAGTCAAATGATGACTACAAATCCATGTGAGAAGGTCTTTAGGAGAGCCAAGGAGAGGCTAAGACAACATTTGAAGTGAAATAGAGAAAATGATTCCTTTAAAAGGAATTCTTTTTCTTTTAATGGTTTTGTCCTTTTTGCTCACTTTGAAAGGATGAAGGCAAAAGAGGGACATAAAATGTGGATTACTTGATGCATTACGGAATCCATAAGGACACGTGTTTTTACGGCAAATTAACATTTTATGTTACTCTGAGTTGCTCTTGGAAAATCTGGCAGTAAAAGTGTGATAGTTATAGCTGTCTCTGGTAAGAACGTTCTTCCACCCCCTTCCTTGGGGAAACTTCCATACTACTACATACTGCTGTGTGGAATGAGGTTGTCGGTCAGAATCCCCGCCCCCTGACATGACACAAAGAATTTGTGACATAAACTGATCATCTCAAGTGTCTCATGCCCCTGCCCAACAGCCCTGGGTCAGAGGAAACTCAAGAAGGGCCAAACAGACTTTTCTGGAGACCAACATATGGGGTTTCTCGAGGGGTGATACGAGTCCCCAAGATGGTCCTTCTGAGAATGAGACCACACAGAGGCAAAGGAAGAGAGGAATGGAGAGACACAGCCTTGACAGTGTTGAGCTCAGCTCCGTCCCTGGGCCACCTAGACTATGAACCAACATATTCCCCTTCATACTTTAGCAAGCTTGAGTTAGGTGTCAGATCCTTACACCTAAGAGGGCCTTACAACACAAATTGCTTTGAAATGAAAAGTCAAGTGTGAAAATAAAAAGGAGTCAAAAAATTTAAAGGACTTCATTAATTTTAAACCCCAGGAATGCATAGTAACAGTATCTTTTTTTTAAGTGAATATTATACTAACTTCAATAGACTGAACTTTAATGATAAAGCACCAACTAATAATGTAAGGTAGGTATTCTAGCCCCCAGGTCATTCATATCTAAGATAAAGGCCTCTGAGCTACTGCCAAACGAAATGAATTCCTGGTCTAAAGAGATAGCCAAATAGTGGACTTGCAATGACACTTAACTCAGGTGGCAGGTGCTCTCATTGGACAACAAAGACCCAGACGCTGTACCCAGCTCTGTCAGAGCTTCCTGGCCTTGTACGTCCTGGGCCTCAGTTATCTCACCTGTCAATTTTAATACGCTATGTTAACCATGTCAAAAATGATAGCACTTGTACTTTGCACGGGCAAATAAGTGCAATGAAGATAATGGAAATTAGCATAATTCAGTAGCATTATACTAGGCAAAGAGGCAACAAAAGAGGGATTGAACAGAGGAGCTTGGAAAAGCTACTGCTCCCAAATCAAAGATGCACAGAGTTTCATAAAGAAAATGTGTTATTCATTCTTAAAGAAGGGAAGTGAATAGTGTTATAGAAAATTAGGGCACTTCCCTGAACAAATTAAACAATGCTCAGCTTTCTGCGTGTGGCGCTTTCTGCGTGATCTCAAAATAGAGCCTCTAAATCAAGCCCTATTATGCGGACGGGGTAATCACCATGCCCTGTATAATTTTACAGTTGGCTTTGCTTCCTACCCCTATTCAGACATTAATCTCTAACAGTTTAGCAAGCGAGGATTTACATATTTTACCAATTCAAATTGGGCATATCTCACCTCTGTATTGATTTTGTATCCAAAATATAAGGCATCTTTGGAAGGCAAATCCTGCTTCCTCTTTTTACAAGATAACTGAAAGGCCGTCCTCACTTAAATCAGAGGGAAGGCATTAAGATTTTAATCTTTGGAACATCCCCACATTTTGAATGCTGACTATAATGGTCAGTTTTAACTTGCAAATTACTGATTCAGTAATGCCCTAATCAAGCTTCAGAAATATTGCAAATGTTCATCCTAACAGAACTACAAGGAACAAGTGGGTAAGTCAGAAGAAGGGAAAATTTCAGTACTCCAAACAAATGTTAATTTGTACCAGAGCATAAAAATCAGTAGGGCTTTGTGATCCCATTCATCATCACACTTCATTTTATTACTTAGGGAGTACATAAGAATTCATCGAATTCACTTGTTTATTTATCTTTTATAGCATTTATTTTTAATGAGGTATACTTAGGCCGCAACTATGAAGGCAAAAAAAAGGGTGATACTCTTTCGGACATTTAATAAAATATCTTGCTTATCATTTCATTTTTTAACATAAATTCTTATATTTCTGCTTTTATGTATTTGTTCCAGTATTTTCACAAAAATAACACAAAAGGAAAAACCTTTTTCTGTTTAATAAACAGCAAACAATTTGTATATAATTAAGAGTAGTTATATGAATATTTAGAGTAGTTATTTAAATATTATTTAAATATTTTTAATGCAAAGAGTTTGTCTATTTCTTTTGGGTTTTTTTTTTTTTAATGTAAAACTCCCCAAATCTGGCAATCATACACAAATTTAAACTATTTGATTTCAAGAATGTATTTATGCAGTTAATGTCAATCTAGGATTTGACATTTACCTCCTTCCTACAAATCATCCCAGCAATTGTCTTATTAAAAATAGTCCTAGCTTAAGTTTAAGGGCCTACATCCTGACACTCAGAAATTTAAAAGGCTCTCTGTGTCCATTAAATAGATGGCTATTGTTAAACTAAGTGAAAATACTCAACGTTTACACAGTTGTATTTATTCATACAGCTTTGATCATGGAAGCACTTTTTCTGAACATCACAGATTCTCTCAAGTAATTATGTGGGAGAGGCACAAAAATAACTCCATGTCTGGGGAGTAGGCAAAAGCCCCCAGGTTTGGGGGGGGGTAAGCATACGTGTACATGTGTCTGTGTGTGTTCATCATCTGAAATTCACATACACGGGGTAAGCATACGTGTACATGTGCCTGTGTGTGTTCATCTGAAATTCACACACACATACAGATGTGCTGAATGCCTAGCTTAACTAGTTTCTTTCTTCTTCTAAACTATTTTCTATATGTAAACAGTTATCTTTCCTGCTTTTCTAACTGTGAAGAGTTAGTAATCTAGTGTGAAACCTGAGTTGCAAGCTATCTGTCCAAAGGCATATCTGGCCTACAGATATGTTGTATTTAATTCACACACTGCTTTATGATGAACATTGGAAGTAATATGCAAAAACTGAAAAAGTATGTTTAAAACTTGCATGGCCCCTGCTTTTGAGAAATCACAAGATCTGCAAAATTAATGTGCATTGCCTCACAGCAACAGTTAGCTCCAGCCAGTTCATCTTTGCAACTGTCCCTACTAAGTGAGAGATGTTCCTCTGCAATTGACCTTGTTCTTTCCTGCCCCAACAGCTTTCTCCTCCATACTAAACACCAGTAGCTATTTCTGTAGTCAGTTTATACCTCCACAGATTCATTCCTATCTATCACCTGCTTGACCCTTGTGGGTACTTTTATTCGTGACCCCCAGTGTGTTCAAGCACAGAACAAAAAATTTACCTACTCATAAAAAATGTCAAGGATAGCTAAATTAAGTCAAATCTGTATTTAAATTACAAAAATTCAGCTAAGACACTGTGAATCAGTGAATAACGGAGGATAATATAAACAGGCCATTATGTCCATCTGTCACTCCACTCGATGAGTATGGGCCAGGAATAAGCACCTAGGAATCTGCTCTTCTCTGAAGAAGCTGCTCCTCCATTTCCCCTGTAGTATATCTATTTGCACTAAATATAATCCACCTGCTAAAGATCAATACTGTTTGATCTTTCAATCAAGATGAATTAGGGTCCAGAGTGAACTTCCTACTTAGAACAGCCAAATAAACTTGTGCATCAACAGTTTGTGAGGCACTGGGTACCAGCCTCCCTCAAAGATGGGAAACAAATGAAGCAAACATTATGACTGCTCAGCTCACAGCTTTAGGGTTTTCAGACTGCTGTGCACGGAGAAGAGATGCAAGCAGGTCGCAGCAGACTCCCTGAGCTAAGGAGAAAGAGAGAGAAACAAGAAGAGAGAATTGCACAGAGACGATTCTACAAATCTTCAGAGGGTCCCCTTAAATATTCAACTGTGCACTGATCAGCATGTGCATGAAAGGATACCAATCAAAGCTAGGAAAGAACTACTAGAAGACATGAGAGGTCAGAGTGTTGGTGCTCACACAGGGCCGGTTATATACTGCCTGTTCACATCAACCAGACCGGAAAAACTCGTGCATCCTGGTGTGGTGGGTAGAGTACACAAGAGAGTCTAGTCTTAGTAATGAGAAATAATGAGGACTTGACTACATGTTGCTCTAATTAGTCCCACCTACACATCTTAAAAGGTAAAATTCAAATTGTCTGACATCTAATCAAAAATCAGCAGACAGGCAAAAAGGCAAGAAAATAAGACCCATAATGAAGTCATTAACCAATTAATCAAACCTATCCAGAATTTAAAAAGAAATTATAATAAACAATAAAGCTCTATTCCGACAGGGTGTAGTAAACCCAGCACTCTGGGAAGATCCCTTAAGCCCAGGAGTTCAAGACCATCCTGTGCAACAGAGTGAGACGCTGTCTCTACAAAAAATAAAATAAAAAATTAATCAGGTATGGTGGCAAATGCCTGTAGCAACTTGGGAGACTGAAGCAGGAAGATTGCTTGACCCCAGGAGCTTGAGGTTATCATGAACTATGATAATACCACTGTACTCTAACCTGGGCAATGAGAAAGACTGTCTCAAGAAATAGTAATAAATAGGCACTTGGGCTTCTTCCACAACTTAGCAA